>VNKQ01000007.1:1800000-2037498 GCA_016508695.1 Hyphodiscus hymeniophilus
CTCAGCACTCGTCCAATGTCAAAAACCTTTTCTCTACTGTTGTCCCAACTCATGACTGCCTTGGTGGAACATGTGTCTCTCGATACACGGAGATTCTCCGGCGCACTTGGCATAAGCTCACCATTGTGCCCAATCGAGTACCTCTTGGCTCTGCGGCGGTTGATCGTAGATGCTTATTAGTTGTGCAATGCTGCATTTGTAGAAGCCGGTCACGAAGTTTCCCTGCTGCATCAGGTCTACGATGGCTGAAAAGGAGCGTCAGCGCCCCTGGCGACCAAGGATGGGTAAACCGAAGGCGAGGACTGGTTGCCTTTCATGCAAGTATGTACTCACTTATCCACCTTGTCTCAATTAGGCCTTGGTCATTCTTGAAACTTCACTGCTGACTAAATGAATATAGGAAGAGGAGGATCAAATGTGATGAAGGTAGACCAAATTGTCAGAAGTGTCTGAAGTTCGGAGTAGCCTGTGATGGCTATGGTGACACTATGATTCACAGCCGCCAATCTTTTCCACACCCCGTCAGAGTATTGGAGAGTCATCACACCCTTGTTCGTTCAAATCCGAAGACCGTTGAATTTGCAAACGAGCAAGAGCATCGTTACTTCAAGTCTTTCTGGGAGGTGAGTGTCAAGATTCTATATCCTGCGTTGCATTGGTGAGACTGACCTGGCCATGCAGAATGTGGCACCCAGATTCAGGGGTGCGTTCACTGTTTCGTCTGTCTGGACGTCTATCGTTCTCCAAGCATCATACTACGATTCCAGTATTCGGCAAGTCATCGCTGCAACAGGAGCGCTTGTGCGGAAACTTGATGCTGTTGAGGGGCCTCCTGCCTGCATTTGCGATTCGAATGATGACTATTCGCAGGCGCTGCAATACTATCAGCAAGCTCTGAAGGGCATGAGATCTATCAAAGACGTCCGGACAGCGTTGATTGCGTGTTTACTCATCTGCAATTTCGAAACCCACACTCGCCGAATAGGTAGGCAAACTCCAGTCCTTTCGAGTACTGCCATTTGGGAGATATATCATATTCCAAAGTTCGAGTTCGGCTACAGGAACCACAGACTGATTCTCTATGATAGACCTGGCTGTCAAGACAGCTCAGAGCGGCTTCAAACTACTTAACGGCTTGCTGGCAAGTGTTCAGCCCTCCAAGGTCGTGGCAGCTCTTCGTCCTCTTCCTGAAGTAGAGAAAGACCTGGTCAGGGTTTTTGCCAGTCTCGATGTCATGCTATTACCCGTGACCGGAGGTACAAGATTGAATAGTCGCTTGGTACAATACGAACCGTTCGGACCACTCATGGGTGCCACAGCCAGTGCGATCATCCCTCAAAAGTTCACCAATATTGAAGATGCAAAGATGTGTTTGGAGCGCCTTTTGGCCCGACATCATACAGAGTTCGATAAGCAGTAAGCAACTTCGCTTCTTTCTCCCAAACCTATGCCTGTTCAAGCTCCATCTTGTTTTACAGCTCAGAAAATCTATTCAAAGTCTTCCCCATCTAGAATTTCGATCCTCGAATCCTTCTAGGAGAGTGCTCACTCGAACAATTGTAGTCCAGGGTGGACTTCCCTAGTACCGAAACTCCAAGTCTCCAAATCCTCTGCCGTGATGACCGTTGACTTCCGCTATCGACGCTGGATATCGGCAGTGCAGGAGCCCGAGAACCTAAGTGCCGATATGCATACTTTCGTTAAGGACAACCTTCTTTGGGCACGAGCGTTCGAGCATTTGCCAAAACAGATTAGGGACTTGGACCTAGAGGAATTCACAAGAGCAACATTACTTCAGTTACACGCCCAGACCGTTTGTCTGCTTTTCATTTGCCTCCCGGCAATGCAAGAGTGTATCTTCGACCAGTATTTGGAAGAATTCAAAGGATTTATCTCACTCTGTGAGATTTACCTCGCGCTCCCAGGCTCTAGAAAGCCATTTGTCTCCTTGAGTTGCGGGGTACTGTTCCCGCTGTTTCTTACCGCTGTCAGATGTCGTGACTGGGAAACCCGCCGTAAAGCTATTTCCTTACTGGAAGTCAATCAGATTGAGATCTGGGACTCCAAGCTACTGAGGCAGGCGGCGATATGGGTGATGGAGCTCGAAGAAAGCGGCCGTGCCTTTGGAGAACATATTCCGGAAGAATCTCGCCTCAGAGTTGGGAAGCTGTCGGTCGATTTTCAGGATAAAAAGGCGTGGTACACTGCTTATCGACATGGAGTGGAGCCGGAGGATGAAGCAAATCATCTTGTGAAGAACCTTTCATGGCAATGAAAGAGGTTCAACCTCTTCATATCGCCAAAAAAAACACGACCACCCCTAACGTCATCGCTGCCAAATTCAAAACATAGATGGCGATCGCAAACTCGTCCTGCATACTATGTTTATACGACGCCCACATCACGCCAAGAAGAAGATTTACGATTTCAAAGAATACGGAGGAAATCACCTCGATATTTCCCCCACCCCAAGCTTCTACAACCTGTAGCCCTTATCCTGGTATCAGGCCGCCGCTGCATCTCAGCTTCTCCTTCGACCCTTTCGGGAAGCGATAAGACACACAGTGTCGTTCTCTGTGATCAGCACTGTCGAAAGTACATCGTACGTTCTTCACGCGCAGGAGGACTGAGCTGATATGGCGCCGGGTGGTACCGAGCTTCCCCCGTTTCTGGTTGAGGAATCTCATCTGGGGTTCCTTAGATCTACAAATTCGCTCTCGGACATTTCCAAGTGGACGAACTTGATACTACACAGCGTATGAGGAGATAGGTATGACAGACAAATCCCACGCATTGAGCGGTAGTTGTTTCTTAGGATCATGAAGAGGGCTCTTCTGATTTTTCTCGAAGAGTAACGATGTTGAGCTACAGCATTCGAGTGGTATAGCGGCCCTGACTGTCACAGAGGGGTAGATGAAGTAGCTCTGTCAGAGGTGTTGTTGGCTTTTGTGGATGTGAGCTGCCGCTATCGCGCTGTCCTTCACGGGCCTGCCGGTCGGACATTGGGGGGGGGGGGGGTAAGTCCTGGATCGTAGCTTTTGCTTGAGCCTTTAGTCAGAATACATTACTAGTGTTTGAGCTCACCATCTGCCCTCTTCCCGACGATATGCCACGGACGTATGTAGCAGCAATGGCCAATGCCTCATTACCTGTCACTCTAGTTCTTTCCATGCGTGAACAGCCAGAAACTGGGAAAGAAAACTGATTTCGATCTTGAAACCTGCACATCCCTTCATATGAATTGTGACATGACAAGCCACCTCAGTCTCATTACACTTGCACCAGAAAATCTAATACAGTCCGGGACGTCTCGTATTCTTGTGGTTCCAATCCTCTATGTTCTTAAAATAACAAATATGCATATATCCATCTGAGAAATGTAATCTCCCAACCCGATTGCCACAAACGCCTGTGCTATGCAGATATATCAAATACGCTGTTTCATCACATGTGTATACCCGCCCCGTATTCTCAAAGCCCGTACGCCTCGCGCCGCTCTCAAGCCGCGAATTTCCTAAATCCTTCCACTCCCAAAGTAGGCACTTCGACCCACTTCAGTCCCGGCACGCCCTCATTCCTTCTCCTATCCGCAAAATTGTTACACTCTCCCACGATCAACGTCCACTCCGACAACGCTCTCCCCGCATACTTTGCCCTAGCGATTTTTTCCGCGCTAGCTCCTCCTTCAGCAGGATCTTTGGGCACTACTTCACGACTCGTACCCGGTACCCGGGCGCCCAGCCATGCCTGGGCAGCCGCAGGCAATCTCGGCGGACTGAGTCGACGCTCGTTACCAACGTTGAGGCCTCCCCCGCTGCCGCCTCCTGTTCGCCCATTCCCGTTAGTTGGTGCTTTGTCGAAATGTTGACTCCATTCTAAGCTGAATTTGAAGGAGTATGCACGATGCGTCGCTGCGGTTGCAGGAGGTGTGTCGCTATCTGTGCTCGATGACTTACGCGGAAGGCCAGGCCGAGAACGTGCTATTGCTGTCTCCTTTCGCGCTTCCTCGAGGGTCTTGGTCGGACTTACCGCGCGGCTTTGAGTTGGTGATGGAGAGCCCTCTACACCTGTCGAAAAGTTCGATGGTAGTACCTTAGTCATGAAAGTCCATCGCTTCTTATTCGGCCCAGTAGAGGAATCCATGGTGAGTTTTGGTGCAGATGAATCTGCTGCGTCGAATTTCGAGAGTGTTGCAAAAGATGAATGCTTTTTATGAGATGTCGCTTGCGTAGTAGCTATAGCCCCAGATCTTGACGGGCTCATGATGCCGTCGAAACCAAGGAATTGACTCGCCGCGGGCGACTGATTGTCATTTCGAATTATCAGAAGCCGGCGGCCCGGTGCTGGGTGACATGGAGCTGTTGAGGGTGGAAGGACGCAGGATTTTTCAGCCGCCTGTTTCAGAAATAAATAGTGAGCCCAGCTTGCTTTTGCACGAGCGGAAATTGTGCTAAATATTTTTCTGTAATTTATTAGATTCTTGATCGATTACTCCTGGTTGGAGACTTACGTATCCAAATCAGTGGCTTCCCCATGTTCACGACAGAGCCGCCAACAAAGCAGCCGCATGTAGTAGGCCCTCACCATCGGACACCAGTGATTGAAAAACTTGTCAAAGGTTTCTTCTGTCAGCAGCCACTCGAGGCAGATGACCTCTTTCCGACGTTCATCATGACCTATCACATTCCATGCCCCAAAGAGGAAAGCAAAGAGTCGAATCTCAGACAAACTATTCTGACTCTCGAGCATTTTCTTGCATACGTCCATCCAAAAGCGCCAGTTGATGAAGTCGGTTTCATATTCACGAAAGTAGTAGAATCGCATGTATAGCGCCAAAGACTCCTCCATAAAGTCACATAGAACGAAACATGCATTGTGGTCGAAGACTGAAGTTCTTCGAGCAGCTGCTTGTGTCATGTTACTGAAAGCTTCAGCAAAGGTCAATCGAGCAGCATCATATTCTGAAGGCCGTTCCGAAAGGAAATCTCGTAAGAGCATAATCAGTCGGTTTTCGGCCATGAGCCTCGCGGAATTGTTTGATGGCAACGGAAGTGCAGTAGCACTTGCGTCGGCACCGGCAAGAACATCGTCAAAGGTTATCGGGAGGGGCTCTACAGGGGGTTGTCGGTGGATGGTTGCATCGAGGGTTGTCAGTATCTGAGCTTGAACAAGCACAAAACCTAAAAGAAGCTTGTCAGCCAAGCCTGCAGTTTCTTCAACATATTCGACATCGACTTACCCGGAGCGCGCGACTTCTCTGCAAAGGAAAGATCCGATGGCAAAAACTCCTCCGCTAAGATGTGATAGTGCTTTGCAAAAACGAAGAACAGATCGCTATCCCGTCCGCACCACCGAGCAGTCCAGGGGCCGTTCCAAGCAATTTTTGAGGCAAGAATGGGCAAATCTGGGCCATTCCGTAACTGAGTAGCCATCGACTTAACCGAAGTCCAAGCCAACTGCCTTATTTGTGACGGAAAAAATATAGCCACTTCCTGTGTATCCGATCGGTTAAGACGCCTTGGCAGACCAAGTTCGTCCGCAGCACGCCGGAGGATCTCCGCCTGGAGTCTCCATATCCGTACCAATGCATCCGCTACTCCTGGTACAAAGAAGAATGCATATGCAGACGCCTTGCCACAGAACGTGACTAAACTAGCTGGTGCATGTCTTAATGACATTCTGTCAACCACATAAGACATTTGAAAGAGCAAATTCTGGATGAACGTATTCCGAACGTTATGGTAGACAGATTCGGCCATGAATTGGGATGCAGAAGACTTGAGAGAAGCTGAAGACTTCCGGTTTCGAAGAGGAAGACCATCGGTGCTTGAATTAGGAGATTGGTCGGATAACGGGGCAAACGCAGGAGTTTGCCGCCATTCAGGCCTCGTCATGATACCAGTTACTGCCTCCAGCAGCACAGGGCGATCCACACCGGACACTGCTTGATTCTGTCGCCCATCAAGGACCTCCAAAAGTCCCATCCACCATTTGTTCAGGATGTTGACCCGCCGATCGAGATCTTCTGGACGAAGGGTCTTGTTTGAAGAATGTGAAGCATGATTTCGAAGAAAAGGTAATAGTGCGGCTCGGACAACATTGGTTTTCAAAGACCAGCTCTTAGACTGGAATTTCGAAAAGTCATTTTCTAGTGACCGAAAGGCTGACCATAACTCATCTTTTTTGCGCTGGGTAGGTATTTCGATCCCAATACTATGGAGCCTCTCGGTGGAATGAGTCTTGGGAAGTGGAGGTATTTTGTCCGTTGAAGTGCTCGGAGTTGACTTGTTATCTACCGAGCTCCTGGGTAAGCTGCTGGTCGACGAATTGGCGGAATTGAATGTGGTAAAGTTCATTAGAACACTCTGCGGTCTTGACTTGTTCTTCGATAGGGTTGTAGAACTTCGATTGGCTTGTTTAAGAGGGCTATCGGACGTTTTCACAGGTGCAGGACTTTCAATCCTTGGGGCGGCCATGCTACGTCGAGGGCTCGACGACGAGACGGTGCTAGCAGACTTAGAAGTATCGTCTGGATTGCCATCTTGATCCCCCTCCCTCCCTGAATTCCGGCTTGGTGATGGGGATCTGGACGATGTGATCCACGATTTCTTGGCAAATGTAGCAAACGATTCTGTTACGGTCTTCGTTTTGTCCCGGGTAGCTTTGGGAATCTGAGGGACTGGAGGGATGTTGCTTGGTGATGAACTGACACCCTCAGAAGATTCGGTCCTCTCTGGTGATCCCTTTACCTTTTGTATCCAAGATTTTGGCCGTGCAACCAAAGACTTTCTCCTACCCAACCTTTCGAGTTTCGGCCGCTCCTCCTTCGTCCGAGTGCCGGTCTTCTCATCCTTGCTGTCTTTCACCTTGTCATCCTTCTCCGAAAAGGTCGCTGGCGGGGTCTCTGCAGAGGAAACTCGATGTAAACCTGCATCGGTTGGGTATATGGATTCGAGGCTTGGTATACAACTGAAACTTGCAGATCTCGGGAGCTCATCATCGATACGTACAGCCGGGCCCTTGTAGTCGATATTGCCAAGCTCGGGAATATTTGAAGAGGAATGTGATCGAGGTAATGCTGAGTTCGTACTGAAAATGGAAGGCATCGTCCACGTAGGACCCTGCATGTCATTAGACTGCGGCAGGGTTGTAACGAAATCTAGGAAGTCATTGCAAATAGATCGCGACGAGTGATCAATGTGGGAAACAGATGATCAAAATCTCTGGCCGGCAGAGCGGTTCAAAATTGATAGAGGGTCTGGATCGAACGTTTGACGGTAAGATACATTCATAGGTTGGAAAGCGGTACTTGGTCGAGAATGTACAGAAGCGCGTTGCTCACGATAGACACGGACAGTTGTTGTCGCAGATTAAAAGCGATGAGTTGCAATGAAACGAGTGTATATGCGACAGTAATACAGATGCGAATGGAACAAGTCAGGTAGAGAAGCGTGTCGAGAAGGAGGGTTGGTAATGTCTGATCATCAGAGTTGGCACAAGTTTAAAGTTAGGTTGGCTTCCGCACAGCCCGGTAAGTCCGTAGAGCGGCGACCAATATGTAAGAACCATTGGGGCAACTCCTTTGTGGTCGAAATGTGACAAGTTGGAACAACAACATACAAAAACCAGCCTTGTCGTCAAATCATTGTCGTAAGGTGAAGACTCTGCATGTTGGTGTTGTTGGAGAATATCTTCAATGCTGCCGCCAAGCCAAGTTCTCAAAGAGACATTTTTATAGCTGCTGCTTTATGATTACGAGGCTTACGTATGAACCACCGTGGAGGATGACATTCTAATATAATCTTACACTTTTGAGGAGACATAATGGCGACGCAGATGTGTGACCTGTTTGAACATTTCTTTATCTTACTGCTCCTTTTGTGCCTGTACAACTGCTCCTGTCGATGTTTCGTGAGCGGTAATAACCCATCCTTGATAAGGACTTGCATGAAGCCACTTCTCAAGCAGCCAGGGGATTTGCAAGGTTTCTCATCTACTCCAACTAGTTTTCGTCTTGTTGGATGTGGGTTTTGCCTTAGCTATCAATGTGTCACTTTGAGCGTGAGCTGTTCGTTGTTCATCGCCGTCCTAAGGAGAGGAGCTGATCCTTTCTCTAAAAGATTTGATAACAAGCAATTCATATTGCCATGACGAGACGGCCTTGGAGAATGTCCTACGCAGGTTAGAATTCCCCCCAAAGTCCACTCATCAGCCTCGTATGCCGAGTCCCGACCCCTGAGCCTAATATATAAATCTCCGCGATCCCGTGGTATTACCCGGCACTTACAAAGGAGAAAGTTAGAGCATCACAAACTTACTTTAAAGACATCCATAGTATCATGAACGGGCATATGGAATAACATCAACTCTGTATTGTCATTAAGTCCACGTGTCTACACTATTGTAGGCTTTCCACTATTTGACTTCGTACGAGGCGACCAATCTCCAATCACCAGGATCTTGCGGCAGGGGCCGACGTGCTATTTTTATCATTGTCGAGGAACGTTAGGAAAGCTGAGGCTCTGCTTTGCAGGAAGGTCCAGCTTGCTTCACTCGAGGCGGACACAATGAGCCCTGAGCCAGTATAAATAGAATAGTAGCACTACGCAATAGCCTCAATTAGCATCATGGTTTCGAGCTTTCATGCTTGCGCATTCCCGGTGTCCGACGGCCTTCCCCTATCCTTTCGTTTGGGAATAACCGCGCCGTGTCAATACTAACGCGCGCTTACATAACGATATCATCTTATCGAGCCTGCCTGAGATGGGCCCTGACCATCCCCACAGCCTTTTACCTAGCAGAAGAGATCCAGTCGGCGGGGTCTTCGCCATCTTCGACCAACCTGGAAGCGTGGTCCTACCTTCGCCCGTGCAATACAACCTCACAATGGACCGTCCTACTGCACAGATGGAGTCCCTACCTCCAGAACTTGTCGAACTGATTCTATTGTGGACATCACGAATGTGCAGGTGCGACAAGAATAACGTCCTACCTTTGCGACATGTGTCCAAGGCGTTCAATACGAGCTTGCGGCCTTATGTCTTGAAGACTATACAGTTGGAGTTCTCGAGGTTTTTGAAGGGCCCAAATCCGCCCAGTAGGGAGGCTCTTGCGGGTATTGGAGGCTTCTGCCAGGCTGTATACCTGGACATGATGGTTGTGAGGGATGAAGGTACGTTGGGGCTTTTCTCTTGGCATTGCGGTACCTAGAATTGAGATGGTTATGGTGATGGGGCTCGAGAATCTGGACTCATACAACCGCAAAGGTGGCTCGGCATGCTCAGCGCTGGATATCGGGCGGGGGGCTGTTTAAATTCGAGCAAAACTCGAAACCTGCTTTGGGCCTTGGTTGTGAAGTCTCTGTGGTCTGCCCTGCTTCGAGCGACTGGGGAGATTGTGAATCTGCTAGCTCTTGAAGTCCAACTTAAGCAGGATAAAGCCTGGACTTTGTATACAAGACAAAAACTAACAAATTATTCTGCAGAAGAAATCAGTAGACTTGGAGAGGTCTTTCATGGAATATTACCGAAAGTTCCCGAAATGGGACCCCTTTTAGATTCCCTCCGACGATATTGCATGAGCGAGTCGACCTTTGACGAAGCAGACTTTAAGGAAGTGGTGAAGGTATGTTGCACAAAGAGAGAACATTGGGTATTGAGCTCATGTACAGTAGTCTGTAATGGATAACTCCCCGAATATGCATCGACTCAAACTCAACCTCCCTTTTCAGGTTGTTGGACGAGCAAGCTTGACAGCAACGCTATTCTTGGCTACCACACTAGCATGCGTTGCAACTCGGTCTGAGGAATTCAGGGTTTTGGAAACTTTGGTCATTGACCATGTCAGCGATACCACGATTCTCAACATCTGCAACAACCCTATCGATGCACGAAATGCGTTGGCTTGTTTTGCAGGCTTGAAACACCTTGTACTCTCTATCAAGCGACAGGAAACAAGAATAGCGCGGCAAAAGACTTTCAGTCAAAACTTGTGGCTCTTGATTCGTAAGGCTGCGGGAATGGAGAGCCTATGCCTAATTGGATGGAATGTGAAGAGGGATATCAAAACCCGCAAACACCGACATGCCGTCAGCTTCAATGGTCAGTACTGGCTACTTTTGTGTGAGGGCAAATTTGTTGACGATTATCAAACAGAATGGAGTATGCGATCCTTGCCCTACCCAATAGATGACTTCAAAGGTTTTCCCAGATTACGTTACTTGGAGTTGAAGCGTGTGGACATAAATCCGGAATGCCTGGTGAAAATGATAACAAATAACGCGCAAACCTTAAAGGAACTTTATTTGAACGAAGTCTATATCAAAGTTTTTGGTGCGGTGGATCTGGAACATACCTCGTTGTGGATTGGGTATCCAGATATTAAAAGACCAGATGACAGCCTCTGGGTGGCAGAGGAACTCCGCGAGACTATGGGTCTATCGCTTGATATCCTAAGAGTCACGGGCCTTGGCTACGACGACTTTGAACCCGATCGAAACTCAACACATTCCAACTATGATCTTAACGATCCAACTGGTCTCCAGAGGTCTTTTGATCAAAGGTTTGTCGAAGCGGTATTTGGCAATGAGGACATCATGGTCGAAGACGCTAACCTCGCTGCTGGTCATCAACTACCTCCCTTTCAGATACAAGAGCATGGCGAGACTTTTCTTCCATCCTTGGCTTTTCTCACGCAGGCAGAAACAGTGATGCCTCCGACGGGACCGCGCATTCTGCCACCATTGTCTCAACGGGACGAGATAGATGACTACGATGCTGACACCTATCAACGTGGTCGGAACACGACGTCAAAGTTGAAGCGCTGTATCGATGGATACTTCTTCAATCACAACGAGCAAGCCCTGAAAGAACTGCAGAGAATCATCACGGTTGCAGATCGAGGTATGGCTTTGATTTCGCAAGAACTCATTCGAAGTCAGCATCTGAGAATCAATCCTGTTGAAGGGCTATTGGAGACTCCGGCAGGTGATGCGATCCCGACAGACTCTTCTTGAAAGGAATATGAAGCTTTCAGAATTAAGAACCAAATATATGACCTTCTGCAGCTGCTACGGTAGCTGCATCCAGCGCGTAAGACTTTCCTGTGATTTATTCAGAAATCACTGGCTATTTCACAGACCGTTCGGACTTGGCCATGACCAAGAGAAAAATTGAGCAGCATCTCTGCGTTCAACTCACTCATAGAGTCCTGTCAAGAAGTCCATGATTATCTATACTCATACCCACCCAATTCCCTTTGTCTGAGCTAGCCGGAGCAAAAACAAAAAAAAAGATAGTCAAGTGACAGGCGACAGAGTACCTCGTCGAAACATTTTGCCAATGGGATTTGATCGATTTGATCACACAACGCGGCAAGGGACGCCGAAATGTGCTCAAACTTCGATCATGAACAAATAACCCCTCAAGAACCAGAACATATTCCATCTGCTGGTCACAACTCTCGAAAAAAATTGATCCCATTTGTTGGGTCTCCCTTTGCAAGCCAGTACGGGTGAACAGAGCCCGCGAACAGTCGCTCAACGCAGTGAATACGATTCTCATTACCGTCTGTATAAAACCCGTTTTCGCAATGGGATTCCGCCTCGCTATAATAATATAATATTAACAAGTTCTCCCAGAAAGTTACGAGGTGCACCAATCCGCGTAGCAGCAAAGCATCTTTCGGAATGGACGCTCGATGAACGATCTCGCATGATGAAAGGTCTCTCAAAGGTGTTTCGCTGCTCTTGAGCAACATGCAGCAATCGCGGAAGCTGCAGGAAAAGATACGTTGGTGAGAGAATACGTGCCCTGGTTTGACCGAGCCAGTTGCTGAGACGAAATGGCTATTTGGAGAAGATACGGAGGACGTTCCTTGGACGGTAACTGCGACAGTGAAGAGACTCATTTCGATGGTATCCCCGCTGTTTCCTGATGCTCTTTTGAGAAGCCGGAAGGCGACTTTCAGATCTACCCTTGCAGTAGGATCGTACGAAGCGCCCTTCTTATCTCTGAGCATTACATGCTCGTCGAAACAGTGTTACTATTCTTCAAGACTTGCATAAGTCATCTATTCAGAACCACACTCACCAGAAGGAGATATGAGTCTTCCATTTCGTAAGATCAGGCTATGTGCCTGTAAAATAGATGGAATTGGGAAACCTTCGTCCACAGAATATCGTACCCGTAACAACAATACAATCCTGACTTAGGTACCGGTATCCACTCCAGCCCAAGATCACCAATGCCCAATACCATAACACCGTTGATGCAGAATCGCTAGAAACGAGATCAGAACAATATACAATCCACCCATATCTTCGTCTAATTTCCTATAAGCTTTGCACTCGCCCTCTTGATTATCGCTGCCGCCTTTTCGACTTGTTTCTGAGCCAACGTCCAATCACCAGCTTCCACTGCATCGCGGATAAAGGGGAAGTAGGCCTCGTCGTAGCCGGACCAGAGCTGCGGTCCAAAGACGACGTGCTTGAATTGGGTGCGGTTGGGGATCTGTGACTTGAGTATTAGCGGGCAGTCATTTGCAAGAACGAAGATACATACACCGCCACCTTCCTCTAGATCCAGCAGATGAGTCTCGAAATTTGCCATCCTGATGTTATGGCTCTTTCTATGAAAGGCCACATTTGCATTTTCGAAACCCCCGCCGCCCAGCACAACGCTATCCCACTCTAATTCAAATTCCTCAAACTGCTTCGCATCCTTAGCAAACTGGAGCACGGCTTCTCGCAACGGTTCCGTACTCCAGGGTGTCTGGCCTGCCTGATTTGCGCCTTTGCTTTTAGCCCAATTCTCGAGATCCATGGCCCAACCTGTTAGTGAAGAGGAGTATGCTGACATATCGAAAGGGAGCATTAGGCGGTCAGAGAACTCCAGGATTAGCAATGCCCAGACCTGAGCGAGGACTTTATGGTATTGCAATCCTGGGTCTCCGACATTGATCATCCATTCGAAATTATCATATGCGGAGTGATAAGGAAACGGTGGTCCATCGAAGCCAAAGTCGAGACTGGAGGTTCCCGCCATGTCTTGGAAAGCAACGTAGTCGCTGCCAGCTCCCAGTCCTCCAAGTTTGGCTCCTCGACGATCCCAGAGTTCTCGCAGTGTCACGTTTTGGCTAGAGTCAGATGTTCGGTCCAAAACGCGGAGGAGAGATTTTTGGAAGACGGGGCTCCCTGCAGCTACGAAATTTTGGCCACCGACTGCAACATCAACATTGAGGTATGCGAAGGCATCTGCTCGTAATTTCTCCATATTGGCTTCAACGTATTCAGTGGATCCAATGAGATTGTACTCCTCGGCATCCCAAGATGCAAATTGAATCGTACGAAGTGGCCTCCAACCACGTGCCATAAGATCCCCGAAAATGCTAGCAACTTCCAGCATGACAGCGGTACCGGATCCTGGATCTGTAGCTCCGTAGGCCCAAGCATCGCGGTGGTTTCCAACGATGATCGCCTTCTCACCCTGCTCGATACCTGTGACTTTCGCCATGACGTTCCATATCGATTGTTCATCGGATTCGTCTTGGTCATTGACGAGGTGAACCTTTGGCGAAGATGAGTTTCCAGACCAGTATTCAATATTTGGAATAGCCCCTTTCCACTCATCTGGAGCACGCTGCCCAAAACCTTTGATAGCTTGTAGCAGATGCTGAGCATCTCCCCATGACAGCGGTAAGCTGGGGATATTGACAAGTCCAGGATTGTTGTCCTTTGAGACCCTTTCAGCCCCCTTCACACTTGCCCAGCCAGGTGTAAGAACGTCGCCTACTACCCAGCTCATCAAGCTGACGGCCCCTCGCTGTACACCACTTTCTGGCATATATCTCCCGTTTGGTGCGACCTCACCCTTCGTGAAGCCATCATCGGCCGGATCACTGTAAATAATGCATCCTGCGAACCCAACCAGTTCTGCGGCCTTGACCTTCAATGCTCTGTCCCCTTGAGTTCCACCGTATTTTACCAGAGCAATTGCACCCTCGGTCGCAATTCCGCTATCATGGAGGCGCCTGAAATCCTCTCTTGATCCATAATTCGCATATATCAGCGGTCCAACAACGTCTCCAGTCCTACTATGGCCATGGAAAACTGGCGTTTGCGCTCTCGGCGGATCAGAATAAACGGGATCTTCGTCAATCTTCGCACTCCACGCCACATTCCCATCATCCTTCAAGAGGTCGACCTTCCGTCCACCCTCTTTGGGATAGTTCAGGTATACTCCAAATTCCTCCATATGTACATCCTCCAGCCCCACGCTCGCAAAAATGCCTTCCACGTACTGCGCAAGCACATAGTCCCCCTCCGTGCCTGCCAAATGATCCGCCATGGTAATCTCCCTCAGCCGCTCTCCTATCCTTCTTTCGTCAACCTCTTTCTGTACATGCACCCTCACATCCTCCGGATCGAACATCTGCCCCGCCATCCTCTGCAGATTGCTCGTGAAAATGCCGCTCATAAATAGCAAGTAAACCACAGCCATAACCAGCAAGACGGCAAAGCAGCGACCGAGCACGATACAGAAATTGGCATCGACCCGCGGCCACCTCCACCCTGGCCGCCATTTGAAAGGAAGATTCAGACTCGATAGACTCGCTGTCAGCGATGACATTCGTTTTCCCCACGCCGTCTGCGGCCTGGGCGGATCCATCATCTCCATCTCCTCCATCTCCCTCCGGACCTCCTCATCCTCCGTGCTCGCACTGTCCCGCCTCCGCTCTCTATCTTGCCCGAGGAAGGCATCGTGTTGCTCTAGACTACCTCGTACAGATGCACTGTCTTCTGTCGGTGGCGGACGATAGCCTGCTCTGCGCGTAGGGACGGGGAGACGGCCTCCCGGATCGAGATGTCCTAATAGGCCTTCGCGTTCAGCGGGGTGGGCGGCTTCGTCTGTGGAGCGGGAGGGAGTGGGAGTTGTTGTTCGCGAGGAGGAGCCGATTGCCTCTTCGTAGGTTGGGATGGGAAGGGGTTCGTATTTATTTGGTTTCTCGTCCGGCATGTTGTAGGTGTTGATTGTAAACCGTACCCTGGGCAAGGAGAGACGGACAGAAGCCTAACCGGAACGGCGGGGATAATGAGATGGGATTCAAAGGATGTCTATGAGCTCAGCAGGCCAGCTGGCATTGAAGCCTCATGTTTGGTAAAGAGCGTTGCAGTTTGAGTTTGGGTGATTCGAGGTCAGCGATAGCATGATTCGGTGGAGATCCTGGCTCGGCTGAGGCTTGAGAGAGTCGCCGTCGGCCTCGCACGATTGGAGCATCTTTGGTTTCAGCACAATAGCACAACGATAGAAGTCAAATATACGCGAAAGCTTGTTGTATCCAAGGACTATATCATGGTCCTACGTTGGTTGGACCTGTAGAACGTAAAACCGCGAGTTTCTGTCACAGCGATGTAAGTAATCACATGACGAAGCTCCTTTTCAATGCATACATGATCTTTCATGATGCTCGTATCCTCTCTTATTGCTCAAAAGATGCTCATAATGCGCAGCTGACTCCTGGTTTGAGTAGTAATACTCAATCAAACGTTCGCGGGGTTTTGAGCGACTCGGGTATAAAATCACATAACGGAGTACCACGGTATTCGATTCTTCGTCTGAACATTACATAGCTTGGTAGCAGGAACTCTAATTCTAGGAATCGAGGACCAACTGCTTTCTGCCTATTTCACTCCATACTGAGCACGAAGGCGCTAACTCTACAGCCACGCTTGAGAATCTCCAATCCTCCTCCAAAATCATCGTACAACGAAAGGAATCTGCACCTTCATCTGCATTTCTGTTCCATGATATAACAGCTCATCAAACTTGCTTATTTCGCGGCAGTCGTAATAACGCCCTCATACTCCCTTGATTGGATATACTCCAGAGTGCGCTGGAAATGGCGCTTTGGCATCTCGATTGTGGCGGATTCTTGATTAGTTTGCAGATTTGAGTGGATGAGTTCGATAAGTCCGTTGAGGTACTTTGTCGTGACCTGCTTGGATGTTAGGCTAGTTCACGTATTCGTATCTTGGGTTACATACGGCTTCATTTTGTTGATCAAAGTAGTAAACGTAGCGATTGAGGATCTCAACGAAGAGTTCAACTGATACGGCAGTGTCCATACATGCATCTGCAACACGAAGAGCACGTTGCAAGCATTCGAGAACCCGCTTTCCATCACGGTAGAGCTTACCAAGTTAGCAAAGCCCAAGGTAATGGTGGTATAGAACTTACATTCTTCGTTTCCTCAGTCTCGCCCTTCGCCGTAATTGGTACAGCCCACCACAAATGACTTGCCAAATACACAGCTCTGCACTGATCTGGCTTCTTGAGCAACTTACTACCATGGAGAGCGCATTTCGTGATCAAAGTATCATAGTTCTCCTTGCCGAAGTTTCTGGTCTCGTGTAAAGCACCAGCAATGACACATACAGCCTGGAATTGTGCTCTCGAATCGCTGATGGCTTCCTCGTAGATTGTGAATGCTTGAGCGAAGAACTCGTAACTGACTTCTTCTGCACCAGTCTGATCGGCAATTTGGCCGCATGCCACGAAGAGACGAAGACATAGCTCAGCGGAGCCGCTGACTCGGGTATATAGTGCTGAGAGTGACGAATGCATGAACTTGTATAGGGCGGAAGATTGTGATTCCCAGTTATCGTCGTAGTGCTCCCTAGCCTTGTACCGTCTTGCAAGCTTCATTGCCGAGGTGATCAACGCTGGGGTCGTGAACTTGACGCGCTCATTGCCCTCCGCATATGCCTTTCTAGTCATCTGCAAGAGTTTGTATTGGGTATCGTTGTCATCGCTGTGAATCAAGTGGACTATCCTTGCTAGCCAACCTTGCTCCTCGACTGTCTCATCCGTCTCGATAGCCTTTCGTTGTTGGACTCCTGGATAACCGGCTGGCTGTTGAGTTCCCTCCTTGATGAGGACTTTCAAGATCTCAAGTACACCCTCCAGCGATGGGAGCGTTGAGATCTTCGTTTGGTTGCGTTGAAGGCTACGTGCGACCTCGCCAGCAACAGCTCGTCTGGTGGGATAGGTCTGCGTGTGAAGTAAAGGAACATAGGTGGGTAGGGCGAGCGCTGTAAATAAGGAAACATAGGACTTCAAAGGCGCCAAGAGGAGATTAAGTATGTTGTTTTGTGACTCCGGGGAATGCAAGTCTGCGCTGTTGGCGTGTTGCTTGACTTTCTGGTTCGTGTATTCGAGGATCTGATCGACGTAGTCCAGACGATCAGGGTAGATTTTGAGAGCTAGGTTTGCCAAAGACACCAGCAGAGCCGTTGTGTCTTGGATGGGTAGGTGTTGAGCGCTGACTAGATTCATCACCTGCTCGAAGAAAATCTCATAGAGTCTGATGCTCTCAGGAATACCCTTGCTCGGTTTCTCATCAGAATTGCCATCAGCACCATTGACAGCTTTGGTGCTTTCTTCGGGCTCCTCGGGCTTACTCGCTGGCTCTGGCACGACCTCTGGCTCCTTTGATACATCGGTTGCAGTGCCATTGGTCTCTGCCGCTGGGGTTTCTCCATTGGCGTTTACCGGCGCGGGTGCTACCTCCTCTGGTTTCTTCTCCTGATCGAGTCGTACCTTCTCAAGCAGCTTTACGACTGCTTCCTCTTCCATCTTCTGCTTATCTTGCATAGTGCTGTCTGATCCGCTTGCAGCGTATGACGATAATCGATCCATCATTGCTATGACGATATTTTTGACGTTGACATGAGGATTAAGACGAGAAACCGCTGCTAGGAACTGGTCCAGGGTGTGCAGGTGAAATTCGTCCGGGAAAACTTGGGTGATGACTTCTAAAAGGTACTCCTGGGCTAAAACATCTCGACATTGTACAACTTGCTCAAGCAGTGGTTGTAGAATGACATTTTTGTACGCTTCCAAATCCACCAGTTGGCTTAATCGATGAAGGTTGTTTCCCACCAGCAATTGAAGCTCCTTCCGTTCTTGCGTCCGCTGTTCTCTTTCTCTCGAATGTCCTTGATGTTGGAGTCGTACCCAAAGCTTGTTCATCTCCACGAAATTGGTAAGAACAAAACTAATAGAGTCCTGTAGATTCCCTTCTGGTCCATCACCACTTCCATTGGGCAGATTATCTCGAGCTTGGCCAGAAAGATAGAATCGCAAAAAGAGGCCCCGTATTGGATGTTGAACACCTCTACTCATCTCCATCATGTCTTTCATAATCTCTTTGACTGGCGCATCTTCAATCGACATGTATACAGTTCCAACCGTGATCATTAGGTATAATCGAGGTATGATGTTGCCTGCATATTGAACAAGCTCGTATAAATCGGCGAGGTGATTGACAGGGTGGGAGTCTTTCAGGTATGAAGAGAGGTGTTGCAGAGCATCGAACACTGCCATGTACAGCTCATAGTATTGTTTGGGTCCTAGACTGCTTGTTCGAAGCTCTGATACCAAGGTGGAACTGCAGATGGGACAAGTCGGTCAGCAGGAGATCATGTTTGAAGGTGTACAATCCTTGCGCCTGGGCAATTATCAATTGCTGAATGTTGCAGAACGATGCTTACCTGCACTTGAGAGCATCCATCAACTTTCCGGGCGTTTCCAGGCATTTGCGCATAAGATGCGTCTGTTGCTTAACCACTTGGATGGCATCGTCCAGAAGCCTAGCCTGGTCTTCCACCACAGCTGGAGGAGACGCCATGGCTTCGAGTGGTTTAGACGGCTCAGGCGCGACCTTGCGGATTACGAAACTCATGGGAATATCATAGACGTCGCGAAAGGTAATTCTTGAGTTAAGAGGCGCAAGTGTTCAACGGTGGAGAGCAACGTTCGCTACGGCGGCCGGGATGAACTCGTCATCCAAGAAGACGAGGCGAGGCGAGGCTGTCAGCGGATAAAACCATGTTGACATTTTTTTTGACAGTTCTTGTCTATAGATTGTTAATGTAAAGATAATTCTCGTAGTACGCCCATTCTATTTTCTGTAAGTGCTGGTACATCTGAGAAGAGGTCTTAAAAAGTTCGAATATCTCGAAATATACACTTGGAAGTGATGTAGGAGTGGATTCATTAGTCACATGAGAATGAAGGGAAGTGTTGATTTGATATTTATATTCTCTTTACAAGTTAGGACATTACTTCATTCAGGCCTCATCAAATTTCCAAACGCCGGTATAATGCTGCGCTATCCAGCTCTTGGTGCGCTTTTCCAAACTCCACTCAAAAGTACTTGTACATATATATGCATACCGTCTATTACTGCTCCGGAAAAAGTACTACCTCCATCGTGTTGCGAATCGCGGTCCTTGATTTCGTTGAAAATGCTGATGTTCTCGCTCATTTGCGGGGGAGCTCAAAGCATTGGAAATTCCGTTGGTACGCGAAAGAAGCGAGCCTCTTCCTGTAATATCGGGTAGCAGAAAGCAGGGCATTATGATATCCCGTGTGACCAGGAAAGACCAGCAGAACTACCCATGGTTCGAGCCTGGCCCATCTGTTGTTGGACTAAGTTCCGTCTGGAATGACAGTCTACCAGGCTTCTTGGCACTGCCACTCCTGGCGTTTCTATAGAGCGTAGAAATGTGTTGGCCTCTGTGAAGTGGAAATTGGCATCCGCCCCGATACTTATACAGCTGAGATCTTCTCACTGTGCTGTCTACCAAATTCTCAACCTATGGATGAGGAGGGAGTTTGCATTGATGATGGTGCTGCTGTTTTGGTGGAGTTCGACCATGGAGGATACGTGGTATGCCATTGGCCATTATCGTACGAAGTACTCGATGTTGATGATGGAGACTCGGAACTTGTCAGTGAAGTCGAGAGTGTGAAGGTCGGAGTGTATGAGGGTAGTGTGGAAGTCAAGCTCTCGCTGCTTGAAGTGGAGGCTGAGTATGAGGTACTGCTGGCAGAGGCGCTCGCAGTTGTATTCGAAAATTCTCCCGAAGAGGACGAGGAAGAGGACCTAGCAGAGGACGAGGATGAGGACGCAGGTGTAGATGTAGCAGAGGACGAAGGTGAAGATGTAGCAGAGGACGGAGGTGGAGATGTTGAAGAGGAGGATGAGGACGAAGGCGAGGACAAGGACGGGGCAGGACTAGGAGAGGCTGCCGAAGATGTCGGTAGTGCACTGACTGAAGACGAGCCAGCTGCAGAGGAAGACGATGACTCCGAGCTTTCATCTGTAGTGACCGGTTGGGGAATCTTGACAGTGACTGTTGGAGCGGTGACATCGATGATCGAGTAGTCAATCGCGGTGACCGTTACAGGACTCGGAGTGATGGTAACAAGCATGGTCTGAGTGCTCTCTGGACCTTCAATGATCTTTGTGAATATCGTGACATCGGTCTCGACGATAGTCTGCGTCGTAGGTGCTTGCGTGTGCACAACCGTTTCCACTATCGTGGACGCAGGCTCTGGGGAATTGGCAGTGGCAGCGGGTGAATCCCCATCGACGGCCACCACGGAATAAGTTGCCCTTCTTACCAGAGGCTGTACCCAGGCAATGTTTCGAGGCTCAAAGGGTAATGATGAGGACAATAGAAAGAGCGACGATAAAGCAAAGAGCGACGAGGTTGAGGTGTTGAGATGCATTGTGATGAGGAGTGAGAGAATGACACTACTTCAGATAATTTCTGTGTAGTTGAGAAGCATGAAGACGGAACTTACTAGAGAACTATAGAGGAAGTTTATTATATGCGCTTATCCATATCCCGTGTCGGTGGTGGGAGGTTGGGAAGTTGGAGGGAAGGCTGGAGTTTCGCCTTGTAAAGAGGAGGCTGGCGAGCTAGGGAGGCACCTTATTAGCGTCGCATGCCAAAGATCCGCAGCGCTTGGAATAGCCCACGTGATAGCGGCAAATAACTGGACTATGACCTACTAAGGTAGACATGCCACTTGAAATCTCATCGTTGTAAATATAATTGAAAACACTTCGTGATGCTTTGTTTATGGACCTTTATGGTGTTGATGCATCGAGATTGAGCATTTCGACAACGGGTATCAGTACTCGCTAAAAGTACTGTAGACTGTAGTGCTGCAAGCCTTGCATTCCGCCCAGCCTCCTCCAAATTTCAGGCGCTTCCCAACCAGGAATGCAGTCTGAAGACAGTTGCGCAAAACCGAGCGGGAGGTGCATGATTCTTGGAGGGTTCGAGAGAGAGAAAGAGGTTCATGTGCATATATTTCGTATATGAAACATAGATAAATCCTTTTATGATTTTGTCTCATTGCTGACTCTGGGACCATTTCCCTTTTAAGGAAGAACTGGTAACCCTGGAACATGTATCTGATCTGACGAGAAAACGTCAGACTGAAGAACTTCATGATGCTTCTTCGAGATCCCTCTCACCAAAGAATTATTGGATGATGGGCATGCCAATGTAGCTGTTTGATTCCATGACTCTTGAGACTCTTCGAAGTCGACCTCGTACCTACTCGACACGGGACATTACTGTACCGTCGGTACATGTTTTCTGTTAAGCAGGCGAGGCAGTGGAGGACCCTTGAAACTCGCATCAACCGAGGAGCTTCTCTCGTCATCTCTATCTTCTCCTTCCCACGCCCGAGTCGCGCAACCCTCACGAATGAGAATGAGCTTTCCCTACTATCGCGGAGTCGATTAACTCTCCTTTGTTTCCTTGGTCATACCCGCTGACGACCGACCTGTCATCTAATCATCCCCAGTTGTCATTTGCGGCATTGAAGCCTTCCGCCTGTACAGTTAGACACACCTTGATGGTGACCCATTTCGCAATCGCTTTAACAACGCAATCTTCTGTTTCAACGACTCTGCAGAAACTCCTCCTCATTCATTATTAAATTCTTGAATCGTTGCCGGTGTACACATATTTTCCAACGCATCATGTCTCCCCGAAACCTATCCCCGTTTCTGTGCGTACCTAGCGAGATACGACTTATGATATATGACCTCCTCTTCGATGATAAGGGTCAAAAGACACTCGAGATTCGAAACCAATCCCCAGATGAATACAGGCACCGGGAGAAACCCTTTCGCACAAGTTATCGAGTCCTCGGGAAGGATCTCGTGCGCCAGAGTTTTCCCACTACCTACTACCTCGTCACCGATGCAGAAATCCATGCCTCAATCATGGGGGTAAATCGTAAGATCCACGAGGAGACTACACATATGTTCTACGGAAGTCACTCCTTCAGCTTCGCGAGAGATATCGAGGCTATTGTGCCATTCTTCTCCGATCTCACCCTCACAACTCGCCCATTGATTCGAGAAATAGCCTTGGTCAAACAGGGCTCCGTCTACAGCCGCGATTACGACCGATGCGAATGGAGAAATCTCTGCGAATTACTGAGGGAGTCCATGCAATTGAAGAGACTGAATCTAATTGTGGAAGGCGGACGTCCAAGCCTGGGCTGGGATGGACTGAAAGAGTTCACGATCGCTGACTTCAAGACGATGAGGGACATACAATATGAGCCGTTGGAATGGGTATGGGAATTGCTCTCTATCAAAGGGATACAAAATCTGGATATTGGATCGGAGATCCGCCACTGTCCTCCTGCCCACTCGAACGCGATGGCTTTCTTTGCTACATTCTCCTCTTCTATCGAAAAGGGGTTCGCGGAGTATCTCCAGGGCCAGATGGTGGTGTAAGCAATATGAGGTATCGGATGTCAGCGTCACACGAGCAAGATATCCGGAAATTTCATTTGCTATTCTCTCTACGAACACAGTCATCTAGAGGTTTCTCAGCCGCAGCGTTACCAAATTGCTATGCATTTACCCAGGGTTCCCTTCCATTTCCATTGCACGAGACTCGAGCACGACATACGGGCCGCATCATCATGTCAGACACGGGACATATACACATAGACGGCGTTTATTGTTACACAGGAATAGGCGTTAATAAGAAGGCTTTGCTCGTCTTAATCTGCGAGACTTCAGATCAAGACCTGATTACTTTTCATCCGAATTCGTCCATTTTCCGGTTATAGAGTTTTGAACACCGGATTCGTGATTACGCACACATACCCGCGAGCGCTCACCCTACTTACGGACAGTCCTGTCCACCACTCGAAATCCCACAGTTAGAAAGACGCTCAAGTAATCATCACGACTCAACTTACCTCCATTCCATTAAACTGCCAGTCATCAAAGCATCCGATACGGCTTTTCTTTTCCGGCGCCCAAAAAATACGGAAAATGACATCCATGCAGCGACTGAGTCTCCAACCCGACGCTGCGGGCTCTGATTATTCTGGGGCGCCGCTCAAGCCATCCGGGTTGTTATCGGTAAACGTTTTCTTCCGTGGACATGAGCATAAGAAGGGAACGCCAGCAGTGGGAGCGAGGTTTTGTCAGACTAATTGTAGGAACATTCAAATACCTGTCCTATATCCCCTCTCCATGCCATCTGCCGTTATCTCTGCAACAGAACGGTTTGAAGGCGAAAGGGAAGAAGGAAAAGGCGAAGGCGGGGTTATTTTTCGTGTAGCGCTAGAAGACCCTGCAGAACAGATGGATGGAATAATGGACGTCGATCAGGAACCGCATTTCAGCCCTGTCACCCCATCACGTGTTCCAACATCAACATCCAACATCACAACCTCATCAACATCATTTCCATTCCTAAGTCTACCACTAGAACTGCGTCTAAAAATCTACGCTCTCCTTCTTCCCGCCAGGCACCACATCATAGTAACCCAACTCCCACACAATGGCTACTTCTACAACACTGCCACCATCCCTGCCTACTCCGCCCAGTCTTTCTATCCCCTCGGCACTAAAGCCCCCTCCCAGGGAACTCGCCTGGGTCCTAACCTCACCACGTACAGAGTGCTAAGCTCAAACTCCCACCGCTCTTATCCCTCGACCTCGATCTACCCCGCCATCATCGGCGTCAGCAAGCAGACCAAGCAAGAAGCAGAAGGGGTTCTGTACGGCAACGTAGACACGATCTGGGATTTCGGCATCCATCTTAATGCGTGTCGGGCCTTCTGGGGCGATCGGGGAAGGGAAGCGAGAGGTCTGTGTAGAGCGGTCAGGGTTGATTGGGAGATTCCCGTGTTGGAGAACGACACGCTCATCGGTGAGAAATGGGCCGTATTCTGTGAGTGGTTGAAAGAAGAGATGACGGGGTTAAGGAGCCTCGATCTGACTATCTGGAGCGACTCTGGAAGCGTCGTGGGCTTTCCTACTGCGACACCGGCTATACATCTTGCGTCTACTGCAGATGAGGCGGATTGGCAGACTCTCGAAGCTCTTCCCGAGAAGAAGCGCGAAGAGGAGGCTAAGTGGAGAGAATGGGCATGGATCCATGAGCTCCTGCAGATGGACGCTTTGCGGACTGCGAAGATCACGTATTGGGGATTTGAAAGTCCGGGAGATGGGGGAAGAGGGGAGGGGCATTTCGACTCTTGGTTGGCAGGGCGGATGGTGGGCGATCGGTTTGTGAGGGATCGGATGATTAGGGATGGGGTTGTCGTTGAGGGGGTGGTGGTTTTGCATGGGAAGGGAAGTTGATTGAAAAGCTAACGAATTTTTTTTTTAAAGGGCCCGATGAATGAGCTATTTGTGCTTTACGTCGGGCCATCGGCTGATGTACTCTTTGAGGTATCAAACTTCGAGTCTTCGATATATTCTTCCGATTCAGCATGGCGTTTCTGAGGACGGGATGGAATGATAGAGGTCAGTTCCCAAGCATAGAGCAAGCAACCTAAGCGGTTCTCTCTGTTATTTCCTTCCTTCGCTCGCTCATAAGGCCCTAGTGAGTTTTGCAGATACATGCTCACACTGGAGGATACAAGGATATTCATTTCAGGAAAGCACGAAGTGTGAGTAGACACTTATCAACGCTTTGCGTTTCCAACCTTCCTACCCTCACTTCGACTGTCAAGGCTTATCATGAAAAAAAGATGGATTTCCGTCTTCATTTCGAGCAAGGGTTTATCGCCGATTCTGGCGATTGCCCCTTTGTTACGCATACGAAGTAGAGATGGGAAGTAAGCGAGACCGATCAGCAAGTCAATAGGCGTTACTTGGAAAGTCTCTTCTGGTTCTGGTTCTATAAAGGTTCTTGACAATAAGACATACTGTACTCGAAGCTAGCATGATGCTCTACAGAGGACGACTCGCGCCGACTCGCGCCTACGAAGCATTCTCTCTCGCCTTCAGTTCCTCGCGCACTCGTGGTATGATGTATCGACCGTAGTCAATGGCATCGTTCAGGTTATCATAGCCGCGGATCGAGATGAGCTCGCAGCCGAGATCAACATAGTCGAGGATCGAGTCCGCAATGGTCTGCGGAGACCCGACCAGCGCCGTCGAAGCGCCCCTCGCATTCGTCGCGGTGACGGTCGGGTACCAGAGAGCACGATCTTGCACCTCGCCACGAGCTGCGATCTCCAGCAGGCGCTGCGAGCCGACGTTCTGCGGCGCGGGAGCGTTGACGGGAACCTTGCCCATCCCGTTCGCCCGGTGGCCGTTCAGGGACTCCAGCGTACGGTGCGCCTTGGCCCATGCGAGATCGTCCGTCTCGGCGGTGATGGGACGGAAGGTGACCCAGATCTTTGGGCGGTCGGAGGGGGCGCGGCCGGCCTTCTCGGCCTCGGCGTAGATGCGGTCGATCTGCTGTTTCGTCTCCTTCAAGGGCTCGCCCCAGAGTCCGAAGATGTCGGCGAGTGAGCCGCCAACGCGGTACGCCTCGTCCGAGGATCCGCCTACCGAGACGGGGATGGTGCCGTTGGTTGGGAGGACGCGGTTGCTGAAGCCGGTGAACTTGAAATACTTGCTGTCCCAATCGAAAGGCTCCGAGGACTTCCATGCGCGGCGGACAATTTTGATGTAGTCCTCGAGACGTCCGTAGCGGTCTTCCTTGGTAAGGAAGTCACCCTCACGAGCCTGCTCGGCGTCACTTCCACCGGCGATAAAATGCACTACTACTCGTCCTGAGCTAAGTTGGTCGAGTGTTGCTAAAGCCTTTGCTGCGACTGTGGGTGGGAGCGTGTTTGGACGGAGGGCGATTATGACTTTGACGTTCTTGGTCGCGGACGCGATCGTTGCACCGATGGTGAAGGGGTCGAAGCCACCAGAATCGTATGGGACAAGAGTGTAGTTGTAGCCATAATCATCAAGTGATCGAGCATAGCGGACGAGGAACTCGGGGTCAATGGGAGCTCCAGGAGTTGGTTTGAGCTCCGTCGATGTGTTGGGGAACGTTACGCTGATAAATTCGGTCGGCATTTTGCAAGCTGGCTACAATCTGTAACTTTGTGAAATGGAGATAAGGGTTTTGAAAAAGACATGTCGTTATCAAGCTACCTTATACAAACGTTTGGTGGTTAATGACGAATGCTGCAAGAGGATGGCGTCTTAAAGATGTCGCATGAGCTAGGGTGGGGCGGCTTGACTTGAGGTGCTCCCCCACCTTTCTTGCACCTTCAGATTATTAATGATAATATTGACTTTGCAGCTCCTGCGAAAATTAAGGTTGGAGACTTATATCCTTTAGAGACTTTCAGGATTGAAATTGAAACGTATACGAATCTCGTAGCACTTTAAGCCAAGTTGTTCAACTGTATCGAACAATTCAAAGGTCGAGCGGTTGCAATCGAGCACTGAGCTTCCAAGATTGATCGCGCATCTTTTTTTTTTGGAGTGAATGGGGCTTTCCAATGAGGTGTTTTTGACATTAGGTGAGAGAAAGCGTCAGGCCGTTGCTGGGTGGCTGCCTCGGAGAAGGAAATAGGGGGACATTTCATTGCTTTGAGATGAAGAAAGAACAGGAAATTGTGTCCACTTGGAAGTTTTTGCTGCTTCTGCAAAAGCTGGATATCCCGAACATGGTCTACTTCAATTTCGACCTTGACACGTTGTATTTCAAGGATTCTCATCGGGGCGGAGTTCGAGACCTACGGTTGACGAATTTCGTACGTGACCATAACAACGTCAGTCTGGAGAGGCTCGGTGGATACCAAGCACAACGTGTCGCCCTGAGAAGTAATATGTTCGGGACTGCTTACGACGACGACAAGAGCTGCGACAAGACCAGTTCTACGACAGCGACAACGACAAGAGCTGCGACAAGACCAGTTCTACGACAGCGACAGCGACAAGCGCTACGACAAGTTCTATGCAGCGTTTATTCATGTTCGCTTGACGGCTGCTACCCCTTTCCTGGTTTGCATTTTTGGCCTGGTTCGTTAAACGTCTTCCACTCTCCAAGCCTAGGAAGAGGACTTCCCCGCCAGGCTTTAGGACTTTGTAGATATTACTGACAGGTTTCTGACATTGACGTGGTAACAGAGCAGAGAACACGAATATAATGACCATAACGTCAACACCTTCATCTCCCAAGCCAGGTGGCAGATCTTCTCCAGCAACATCCCATACATCTGCTTGTATATTCATTCATTAATCCTCTCACCTGGCCCTAAAAAGAAGTAGATACAACAGACTTTTTGACAAACGCGGAGCCCTTAGATTGGCAGCAATGAGTGGAGTACAAGACCAACAGCCTAGTCACAGCTGCAATAAGCATGTATTAAAACACGGAATTCGAGATGCCCAGTGCTTACAAGATAGATCATCTGTTGATGTAAGCGGTCGTGAATGCTTCGCCGGTGGAGCTCAAGTTGCCGATAGAGCAATTTTGGGTTCAGGACTTCTCCTATCCTCAAGTAATGAGTATCTAGAATTTGAGAAATGGTTCTGAAGATTCTGGTTTTCCAGTTTGAGGAGGAAGGATCTCATGTTTGTTCTCGTTCCGTATTCACTCAAATAGAAGCTACAACGGGGAGATGACGAAACCGCACTCGACGGCAACAAAGCTATTGACAAGTCTCACGATTCGAAAAGTACTTCGAAATCTAGTAATCTACCCGTCACTTTCGAGTGCCACAAGCGATTCTACGTGCTACTAAAGAGCAATGAAATAAATTTTCAGAGGTTACCGGCCGTACGATCTCCAGCTGGTTTGCATAGATTCCGATGACTCGACGTGGCAGTACCTTTAGGTAGTCCTTTTTGCCATATAATTGAAAAGCCCGTTCCAGCTCGCTTGAGCTTCAACGACTTGTGAGGGGTGATGGAGTGGGAAAAACAGAGCTTTCTGCACGTAGGGGGCAGGATAGTAACGCATGTTCTTTTCGCAGATCATTAGTGCCAGTCTGTCCAAAACGCTTGGAGTCCATGAGTAGGAGGCCATCACCGATATGCAGGTATCCCTTGTATCATTCTCTCCCCATTAAATACCTACCCCACACATTCATTCCCCATTCCCCTGTTTCTCCTCGTCACCCACCGCAACCAACCGTCCAACGACCAAATACTTCTCCTCAAACCTCTCCTCCCACCCCCTCATCGCCTCCATCTCCTCGTCGCCCAGCCCGTCAAGTGTGTCTAACGGCCCCTGCAAATCCTTTGTCAACATCTCCTCATCGAAACTCCCACACGCCAATCCCCTGGATGCATCTCTACCCGCGAAATTCTCATACGGCCCCCCTGGCCCATAGAAATTCCGTCCAGAAGTAACATCGAAGACTCTGCCTCGGACAGCGAGGTAAACGGGCATGTCGGAGGTGCCGTTGTAGGGGAGGAGAGTGGGGGGTGTGAAGGTCCTGAACACGACAGGCGCAGGGGCGAGTGGGAGAGGGGCGCTTTTTGAGGGAGAGAGAGAGCGGTAGAGGACGTAAATAAGGAGGGATACGAGGATGAGGTTTATTGGTGTTGCTATTGTTTGACTACAGGAGATTTTAGCTGGGTGTTGTTGGATTGAAAGGAGTACCGTACACTTCGGGGCTGGGTGTCGGTTTTGCGGCTTCTGTTTGATGTTAGAATGTGTAGATAGAATTGAGGGATAAACAAACCTTGAGCCATTCTGTTCTCAACGTAGTCCATTGTGGGAGATGCCTGTTGTTAGGACCTGATTATCTCTCCCCGCTCGATGTATCTGGAAGTGGATGAATACGTTGATGGTATATCAAGATTTCGTCTGTAGATGTGGTAGCTTCGAGAAGAGCCTCGGATTTTGAATGGATTTGCGATTCGTGTGATACGGCGGTAGTCCTCACTCGAATGGATGTAACGTGAGATCTACTGTACTTTTTAGTTCACGTTGAAGTCCCGGGACTCGCTTTCTTGATCCGAAATGTAGCACGTGATTGGTCAAGTCTAAAGGCCGGAATAGCATTGAGTTCTATTGAATACAAAGATTTATGAGATGTCTAAATTGTCTGCTGTGCATGCTTCTGCTTGACCTAATACTTCTATTGGCCAGTCTAGAGCCCGTACTCACAGTCCAACTCTCCTAGTCACCCGTCCCTTAATAAAGACGGAAAGAATTGCGACTTCCAATGCTTGACTGAAATCGTGCTTGAAGACACGATAGCATGCAGCCTGCAACCTAGATCCAGCGTCGATTTTTCCACATGACGTTAGTTTCACCCTTCCTTGCTGTTCCACCAAGCACTGATGCTAAATTACTCCTCCTCCATCAAAAGCTCACAGCTTACTCCGTGCCGTAATCTTGTCAGTAGTGATGAACAGCGCATCACCAAAGGCCATAACTTTCCCCTCGCCATCCTCCACGGTTCCCTTCCCATACATCTTCCTTCCTGCACTACTCTCGACCCAAGCTCTACACAGCACCGTACTCGGTGTCATCACCGGTGCCTTATAATCGACCTTCAAATACGCCGTCATCATCGACTTATCCCGTGGACGCAGGTTATCCGCCGCCGTCCCAATAACCTCATCCAACAGCACGCTCAAGAACCCGCCGTGGCAGATATCAATATGCCCATTGACTCCAGACCCGAGCTTCGCAATGGTGATCGTCTCGCTTCTTGATTCGGTCCCTGGAGGAGGGAGTTTGTGGAAGGATTGCCAGACGGGTATGGTGTCTTCTGTAGCTAGAGTGCGAGCGGTGAATGTATCTCCTGTGTGGGCGGTTTTGACGATGCGGGATTCGCTCGTGAAGGGTTGTAGTGTGGGGTCTGAGAAAAGCTTCAATGCCCATGGTATGGATTGAAAATGGTTTTTGGTTTCTGGTGGAGCTTCCTGGTATATGAATTGTTTGGAAGCCATGCTAGCGAGATTATGGTATGAAATGCATTAAGATATGTCATAATATGTTGTGATGAGACATTGAAGTCTGCGCACTGGAGCAACAATCGAAGATGGACTTCCACTTGTTCAGAGGTCCGCAGCCTCGGCATGAACGTGAACGATACTGTAACTGCAGGCGGATAGGCTGAAGTGGATAGGGGGCTTGACCATAACGAGGCAAGGAGTTGAGCATCTTTGCGGGGTGATGGGATGGCCCGCCGGTGAAAGCTTGGGCATGAGAGGAATGGAGGTTTAAATTATATCCTCATGTCATTCTTCACTCACTCAATAGTACAGTAACATCATTCTTCAGGACACTCGCCCTGGAGCGGAGCCGAAACTGGTCGTTTCAATATCGGCCTCTGTCTGAGATCAGTCTGATGGTTCTCTCCAGCAGCGCTGAGATGACAAGGCTAACTTAAATAAACATGAAACGCCATGAAAAGACTCCTGCAATTCGCGCGCGAGCCTTGAAGAAAGGAAACAAAACCGTTGGCATGTGTTGACCGTTTCATCATTCATTCATTTTTTGATTGGGAGTTCCATCATCCAGGAGAACGAAGGCAAAGCTCCGGCATTGTTGTCAACGACTACTATTCATTGGCTCAGCAGGACTGCCACAAATACGCCGCCCTCCGTCACATCGTGAATAAACACTTTGCTCAACCACAAACGTACCCAAGTCCACAGTCCATTCCTTACAAGTACAAACTCTTCTTAATTCAGTACATCCCGCTCAGGCACAGCCTTTCCACTCTATCCAGCTTCAACGACCTCACGATCTCACGACCTTACGACTTTAACGATACAAACCCGGTACTTCCCAGACCTTGAGACTTCTCGAATATATGTGCGACTGTCCCCGGCGTTGATTCTCCGCATCGCAATACTAATTGCGCGACGAACCACATGTGCTCTACCTCCGTCTCAGCTCTATACATCTCTGAGAGTCCTGCATAATGTGGAAGAGGCTGAACAATCAAAGGGGGGCACGTCAAACCCCTATCAGTGGACCTGTCTTGAGTGATTCAAGATTTGATGAGGATGCATACAGTGGAGGTCTTGGGATCGATGTCAATCGAGCTCAGTCGCCTCCTGACAGAGGCCGACCTCCCCCAAGACCACCGCGAGAAGGTCTGCCCAAAGATCTGCCCCAGCTACCATTGTAAGCATTGCTCCACTTGCTGCGACACGAAGTGATAGAAGAGCTTTGAGCGCTTTATGCTTCAGGCAGTCGGATGCTTCACACTGGCACCACAATGACTGTTCTGCTCTTTGAGAGAACTCAGCTAATAATCCTTAGCGAAGCTCCTGCAGCAGACGGTCGAGATTCACAATTTAGACCCGCCTCGTCGATCTACTCTGAACCCACCCCGAGTGCTGCTACAACTCGATTTCCTACCAATATCTACTCGAATGCTACATCATATAATGACGACGTCTCCCCTCCAAGCTCTCCGGATATTGCTACAATGAAGAAGAGGTATGTGGAATCTACGTATTCACTCGTGATAGTGCTATGCTTTCCTTCCTCTAAGCACAGCTCGGTCTCCTCTCTCGGACTCCTATTTGTCATACATGATATCACCGGTACTATCTCTTGATGCACAAATTTTCTGCCAAGACTACTCTCTAGGTGGACGCATATGCTAACATAGACCTGTAGTAGCCACAGTCAAATCCACGAACATGATGTGTCTCCAATCGATGAGACACCTGACATTTCGCGCCTCGCTATTGGTAGGCCAGGCAGCAGACTTGACTCAAAGACACCATCTAGCAGCATTCCAATTCTCCGCAGGGAAAAAAGACGCAATCAAGTAGCACAGGCGGCAGCGAACGTGGTCACGAGAAAGGAAGTTGCTGGCAGGGCTTCAAAGGATGTTCGGTGGGATCCTTATTCAGGAGAAACCACCAATAGCGAAAAAGGAAGACCCCAGACCGTCAAGCCCGGTCAATTTACTCCACCAGGTCTTCACAGCCCCCATGCTCCAACAGGAAGACCATATGGAAACGAGTCAAACATCAGCGCTGCACCGAAGACTCAAAGGTCATTTGGAGAGCGGGTTCGAAATTTAAAGATGAATGCTCCAGAACGCCCAGAGTGGAAGGGAGCCAGTGGCAGGGTAGCCCTGGTTTCTCCTATGGCAGATCAATTGGATGTCCCTCCCCTGAATATTCCCCGAAAGAGCAGCAAGCGTGTTGCTTCGCCCCTTTCTGGATCTCCATCCCCTGTCTCAGTCATTCGAAGTGGTGGAGGTGAAACTAGTCCTGTGTCACAGCCAGAACTCTTTGACCCCACAATCCGCACCGCTTTATCGAATCATGACCGCGACGTCCCACGAGTATTAGATACTCCTCTCGCTACTCCTCCCGAGGCTGTTCTAAAAGCCCCTTCTGACAATGCCCAAAACGCCCAAGTTTACAGTCTTCAAAAGCAAGACTCTGTGGGAGCCATTGAGCGCAACTTCAGAGAGGCTTTCAAAGACGTTGGATTCTCTGGACACAATCCTGAGAATTCGGACCCGTACGTTCAACCTCCATCCCGCTTCAGCGTGACAACGTACGCGCCTTCAGAAGCACACACTACCCCCGCCCTTCGACCGACACGTTCGACCGTCCACCAATGCCCACACCTCCTCAATCGAATACCACAAACCAGCAGCCATCTCCTATCCTTGGCCGCAAGCGACCAAAAGTCGTAGAATCGCCCAAATCCACCATGCGCAAAGCGGTCCCCTCCTCCCCAGTGTTCATCAGTATGACCTCATCTATGACCTCAAAACGCGGCTCCAACATTACGAAAAGCCTTCCTCAATCTCCTGCCGAAGCGCAATCTCGAGATCTCATTTCTACTCTGGAAGCACAACTGGAAGACCTGGCGCATAGGAGGAACAACATCACGAAAAGCATACGCCAGATGACGGAATTGATGCCTACTGACGGTGTGTTGATTAATGACGAGGTGAGACGGAAGAGGGAATTGGAGAAGACAAGGGTAGAGGGTTTGAGGGAGGAGGAGGCGGATGTTAGGAGGCAGGAGCATGATATTGGATTGAGACTGCATAGGGCATATAAGCGAAAAGATAACATGGCTGAGTTTGAACCTACGGGGCTCTGGGTTAGGAGGGTTGGTTCTGGCTGAGCTCGTGTTCTGATGAGAGGTGGAAAGGGACTAAGCTAGCAGTCCAACGTGTGTCGATTGGAAATGTTTCGGAAGAGATGATTCGTTGGGTCGGAAGAGAACCACACGACTTTTTCTTTGTACTATGTGATGTCGGGATATTAGCGATGCATTGAACTCGCGGATTTGAATTGAGCGCCGTTGTCCTTTTTATGGCAGCAAGCGAGTCCCTCTGCGAGAGTCATCGCAATGCTATAGCTTATCTGCATTAATTCAATTAATCCCCGGGTTTGCCCCCATTCCCGGCATGAATCCATGTTGAAGCTCTCGCTCCCATTATCTGTTTCATGATACTTACCTATATTTAACTTCGCAGCGAGCGTTCCCGACGGTTCATGTGTGGAGATAATGCATACGACACCTGATCAGAACAAGGTATTCGTTCCCTTGAGGATTTAGTAACTACATTTCAAGGAGCTCGAATGTGTCAGGATTAGAGTCCTATATCTATGACCATTTTTTCAATGTAGCTGCGGCTTCCTCACCATTTAATCTGTACCCCTTCCAAATACCTCTAACACAAACGTTCGATTCTTGGCATTCTTTCTAGTGCTGAGATCCATAGATGGGAGAACCGACGGGACTTGTACATGACCGGTTGATCGCTACGCCGAATTTGGAAGAGGTCGATAACATATGATGGAATGTCCCGTTTTATTTTAAAGTAGGCGGGATTGTTCATCTTTGGGTTCGTTAAATTGTGGATTATTTGGTGATTCGAAGGTCTATTTCAGAGAGGCGACCATAATATTTGACATATTAGATTGAAAATGTTATTGATATACATTGTATATTTTCCTCTATTCGTCTCCTATTCTTGATTGTACGTCCAGAGTCTGAAGTAGACCTGAGGGCCAAAGTAGCTTCGACGAGTATTCGCTAATTGATATACAACCAAGCGGGTTAGGTAGAGTAGCTCGATAGTGGACGAATAGGAATATATGTACTGAATCTGATGGATTCAACAAATCTTGGCTTCAATTAGGCGATTGCTGCCACTTTTGGTTAGTAGCAGGGACGGGCCGCACCGAAACTAGAGCCTAGCTAGGCACAGGGTCCTACAAAAATATTTTGGAGGTTTTCGGGGAGGAAAAAGAAGAACAAGCGCTTGAGTAATATTTGAGTAATGACATGGTAGAAGAAGAAAATGCCTAGGCTTAATTGTTTATAGCTCGACCTAGCAAGGCAGGACTGGAAATCAGTAGTTGTTCGTCATGTTTGCCATGTTTGCTTTACTAGTGCAATGTGCTCCTGCAGGCGCCGATTTGAGCTATCCAGTAGTAATGATGTAGCATCAAATATATCCAAGCTTCTGGGTTCAGCGGTTTTACAGCATGAGACGTGCCGCGAATGGAGGATTGCATATCCACATCCATCTGACAAGGAGAATAACCGAAGTAGATATTGATTTGCTCCATGCTACATGTAGCTATAATTGATTTTGAGCAGAGCTGTCGGATTGACCACTAGTAAGGTCTTGGACTCAGACACATAAACATACTTGGGGCGGTACAAGTACATGGCCGATGCGTGACACTTTGAGCAATATTTGTGTAGATGTTGTAACCGCAACTCCGCTGAAGCTCAAATGAACGTTATGAGCATTGGGTGTCGTAACAATATGGAAGAACCGAGTTCATCCAAACTCTCGTACAACTCCCAGCTTTCAAGAGCAAAGGTTGTCCAATGTGTGCCAGAGCCTGGCGTTGGAGGCTGAGAGCTGGACTCGGCTGACTGATCGATTCCTGGCCGCACTTCTCATCTATAGAAAAGTCCAACACCACGCGCTTTCAGAAGAGGAAAAGAAGGAAAGATCCTGGCAGTGCCTTCTCTGTATCAATTACCGCTCTGAAAGCGATCTTGATTACGTGTAACGTAGGCGCAACAATCCAGCACCAAGACCAGAATAAATCGCTTAGATACTAGCAGTAGTTTAGTATAAGGACTGTGAGAGGAAAGCCGTGAGACATTGACCGGAGAAACTTTTGACCTCATACGAAACTTCGAAATTTGAAAAGTGCTGCGGAAACAGCATACTGCTCTCTATAGCTTAGGCAAAAGAGTCGGTTTTCAACTTACTATCTACTTTTGATTCGGGTTAATCTGTGTACGACCAAGACCGCCGCTTAACAACGTCAAGAGAGTTGTCCTGTCCTGAATCTACAACTTCCAGCTATTTGGTCCAAAAACAAACATGATGCAATTTTCTTTAGTTATCGCAGGCAGTAGCTGGAAAGAAAGTATTTGCGTACATTAAGTAGCGAAGATGTGGATGGAGTCGTTACCAAGTATCCAACGGTACCTTTGAGAGTAATCAAAAATCTATTTCTTACCCCTCCTTCTACTAGCCTTATTCCGACTTTCCGAGGGGCAGCTTTTAATTTATCCACAACGTACAATTCCCAATCTAATTCCCAAAGCACTAAGGATGTCCGTCCAATCACGAGCGAGTCGTTACGCTCTTCTCAGCAGGTTTCTTCTGATTTTGGCACAGGAAATATGATTTTATGCTCGGGACAGGCGATGGAATTTATGAAGTGGCTGCATAACTAGAGATTTCACTTTCTTCCACTTTTGGTACTGGCTACATTGTTGGGATCGACCGTGCGAGCTTGTGTGTTCTAAAAGTAAAATTGGACCAGGGGCTGAGGGGCTATTGTACTACAGTGACAGCAGTGTAACATAGCGCGCCTATTCGGTTCTCACAAGAACGTCAATTATTACAGAAGTTTGGAACACGATGCGCTGTAGCGACGAAGATCAATGATCAAATTTGGGCGACTTGCTTAAGCGTGATTTGCTTCGAGCCAACAGTCCTGTCGTTGGGACTCGCAAAAGAGACAGCACGCCCAATCAGTAACTATTTCTTTGCGGCCTCCACGACACACAATCTCATACTCGAGATTCTCAGAGCGGCAATCGCCGGCTTGTGCTGCTAGATTATGTCAATGCTCAAGCTGCCCCTCTGTTTTATCGGAATAGCTGGATCCAATCGTTTGATCGGCTCTTTTAGAGATTATTCCATTGTTCCCAACTCAGAACCCCCTTCTATCCAGCGCTTCCTAAAGACAAACATAAAAAAGGTGGTTAACCATGAAATACAACAGGGTAAAAACGCCATGCCAATCATTGCTTCTATCATTTCTTATTCTCTCAAGCCACCGCGGTGGGGGCTGATCCAGCTGCATCCTCATGCTTTGTCACCCCTCTTCCGTAGCGACCATTGGCCCAAACATTTGTTTTGTTGCGGTTTGGTGAATGGGGTCATCCATATTTATCAGACAGTCACATGATATGTGGATCCTCTGGCCAGCGGAGCGAGATATCTCATGCAGTTTAAAGGTAAGGGATGTCCCCGGGGATTCTTTGTGTTCGATCTAAGCTCCCAGCCACCCGCCTCATAAGCTTTTCACAATCTGCCACCACCACTAAGGAGTACCGTACTCGAGGAGTCTCTCGAAGAGATGTCTCGAAGACTTGTCCCAGTATATCCCGATGGGGTCACGTACAGTGCCACCCATGACTCTGATCCTGCCGACCCGATGCTGGCAGCTCAGCCAAGATCACATGACTTGTACGTATTTGCGCACCATTGGAGGAGGGGGATTTATTATTTACCATTTTAGAAGCCTTTTTGAGTCCGTCGGAGCTGGTTAGTCTTCATACTTGCCCCATCTTTGGTCTACAGTATACCTGGTGTTGATTTCTAAGACTTCTTGGTGTTCCAAACAGGCCACGATGATGGTACAGAGTCACATTACCTCATTGCTCCGTCTCCAGCAGGATCCAGCACAGCTATTCACTTAAACCCTGTTGGATTAAGGAATCATCTGATCACACGCAGTTGTAAGGAGGAAGTTCAGGGAGAGTTCACTCAGAGAAGCCTGAAGTTCAAAGGCGTAGTCACTGCTATGAAGATCAAGACCAACCAGGTTGCATCGAGGATAGGCGAACCAGGTCAGGAAAGGAAAGACATTGTCAGTCAGGATGGGCCCCAGTTTTCCGAAGCGGTGAATGAGGCTCCAATGGAATTTGGCCAATCTGCGGGAGGTAGTGCTTATCACCGTATCACCCAGGATGCGGGAGCATTTGAAGGCGAGGCCAACGGAGGTTCTTGTGATTCCAAGCAACACTTGTGGTAGAAACCTCTACTTACCGCTGTCTTTTTCCCAGGCGCCTGGCGCTTTGATAGATAGCTTGGTGTGGAAGACCAGAGCGAAAGAAGGGCCTGCTTCTAGATCACTGCTTAAGATAAGATTCAATATTCATTTGAATTGTTCTTCGCCTCTGCTACATTTACCGGCATCTTTTTGTCATGACATAAAGCACCCAGCTCCAGATCACGAGTGCACTCAATTCTGTACCATAATGCGTGGAAACACCTTTTTGCACAACGGACCATCAAGCTGTCTGGGAGATCCCATGAGCATAAACACCCTGCTTGAAAGTTTACATTGTTCCTATGGTGCCGCTGAAATTACAGTACTGAGCAGGCTGAGAAGGCAGGGGATGAAGAATGATATCTGCTCTCGAATAGCAACTTTATCCGGAACTAAACAATAAATTTCTCCTCTCAGGTGTCCCGTCAGAGCCAAGCTATTCTCCAACCAACTCCAAGAGAGTTGCTTGGTAATATTCTTGTCACCTTGACGTCTCATTGTCTGTACAAGTAAGCTGGAAATGCCGCATAACTTGCCATGATACGAAGCCTGTCCAAATTTCATGGACTCCCTTATATAATCTGTCAAACATCCTCTTCAGCGTGCTTGACGCTAATAGCACCATGTTTCTTTTGAAGAAGTGTTCGTTAACACTGCCCTCGTAAGACAAAATTTGACGTTGAGGGTACCATTACACTATATATCAATTGTTCAACCACATATCGTCCTCCTTACATTGGAGGTGGCACTCCCAGGCTGGCGTGTGTGCGTTAGCGTTGTAGAACTCAGATCAGACAAATAGCTTACCTTCCAAACTAGAGAAGTGAAGAATGCTAATGATCTTGAGGTTGGCCCAAAGGAAATCACATGTCCACTAGTTGTGTATATCAAAATGACGTTCTAGACCTGTGCTGAAGGTCGACAATGGCGGGGCCCTTTCATAGATTTGCTTATTTTGCACCCTCTCTGACTGACGAAGAACATAGCATACGTCAAAGTGGAAAGAAAGAGCCAATATGGTAACGGAAATTTGATGTTGATCGTGTGATGTGTTGTAAGGGGTAACAAAAAGGGGTTAAGCGAGAGAAACTAGCGTGAATTGGAACTGGAACATAACGGTAGAAGAGAAAGAAGAATGGGTAAAGCGTGTTCTTTAGGTAAGTGAGCAGTAGGAACCTCTGTGATATCTTCTGTATTTATCTTAGTACAGATATACATAGAGAAGCCACTGCGGCTGTGAGAACTGCGAGATGCATCACGTGGCCGTCGCATGGAATGCAAGATCGGACAGCCAGTGAGACTTTGCTGACTAGAAGCCTTCTTGATTCATGTGAAAGTATGTGGAAGATTGATATATCAATCGAGGTAACGATCTCCTGGCCCTTATCTTTCATTTGATTTGAGAACTTCGACACTATCTTCCGAGTATAGTAAGCTCGGACCATCTGCTGTAAGTCGGGCAAAGTAAGAAACAGCTCGATGCGCCTTGCTCTCCACTGTATTACTGCTCTCTTGGGGGCTTGCCTAAACCCGCAAGGCAGCTCATCGAACAAGGAGCTGATGTTAACCTTCAAGAGGGGGAGCTAGGGTGCTCGCTTTTAGTAGCTCTCAAAATTCAACATGAAGATTGCTAGACTCTTGGTTGACTCCGGTGCGGACGTTGCTGCGAGACATATCTGATTGTATTGTAACCCCATCGCTTCAACCTTGAAAAGTGGAAGCGTTAGGCAGTGCGATGTTGCTCGAAGAGAGAGCGATCGATTCCGTGCCTTTGGAAGTTTTCGGGGAAATCATGAACATTAACTGCTGAATGGCCAATGCCATACAAAAACCGCATTGTTGCCGATCCTTTCCTTTGTTTTCATCTTAACCAAAAGAGAGCTCGCCCCGTGGCATACTACCGCTGCCACTACCCTGACTGCTCCGCCTCCGCGTACCAGACGGACTACTCCGCCAGTCTTCAATCTACCACGTACCGATTGTTACGTACTAAGTCAAACATGGGCAAATTGTAAACCCCGGTTGTGCTGGCCGAATCTGGAATCTTAACTTCGATAAAGGAAACACAGTCAACAGTGTTGGTGGCCCGACATCGACAGTTGGTCCTCGTCCGACATCGACAGTTGGTCTCCCGACATCGACAGGTAGTGGCCCGACATCGACAGTTGGTCCTCGTCCGATATCGACAATTGGTCGTCCGACATCGATATGTGGTGGCAGTCTCCTTAGGTATGACCAGGTCATCGAAAAATAAGTTGTGTCATGGAGACCAATTAAAGTCTTGTATCAGCAGCTGTACAATTTCACATTAAGCATCGTAAAATTCATACAGTCGCTGAAAAAAAAGACTGTCTCCCACCTTTGGCCGCGGTAAGCCACTTCCAGGTGATCATCAAGGCACCAGTAGACAAGTACAGATTGTTCGTTAGCTATCCGAAGGCCATACTGTGGATAGTAAATGTGGCTGTTGGAATTATTGCTGAAGGTTGAAGTTAAGACGTTTCATACCTTTCATTTCTCAAGCACAGGAATACTTTTAGTAACATATATCGATTGAGTGGTACATGTGTAGCAAGAAGGCAACCCGACTTGGTGCTTTCAACACACGACTCGGCATGTGTGGAGTCCTTTACCATCATGTTTGTCATGTATGGAATCCACGATTCAAATACAATGGCATCGATTTCTACAGACCAACGATGTAGACTCTGGCGTAGTCTCCTCATAGTAACATGGTCTGATTGGCTCTTGTAAGAGTATTGGTCGCAACTTTTAACCGTCGTTGAAACTCCAAGTCGAGCAACCACTCCCGCAGAGAACTATTCTTCTGACACCACTTGCCAGTATAACCTCTGGTGAGAAAGCTGCCTGTGCAGCAAGCCGGATATCTGCCATAATTCTGATCGTTGATCCGAATGCTTACGTAATGGCCTCATCAAGCCGAAAGCACATTCTCTGCTCGACGGCAATAATCCACTGCAGAACTGAAGTCCAGAAATGAAAGGGCTCTACTTTGCTTTAGTGGGCAAGAAGAAAGCAACAGGTCTTGTACATCCTGTGACACTGAACGCCGGGTGCATGCTATCTCCTTGTGGCCGGTAGTTGTGCCCCTGCTCGAGTGAGCCAAGTTTGTCATGTACATACAGGTATTTCACTGACATTAGATCCACATTCCCTTTAAACACAGCGTTCAAACCAACGATCGAATCACCTCTCAACCATGCCAGACTTCAAAAGCCTCCTCGATAAGGCAAAAGCCAAAGCAGAAGGCTTCGCTCAACAGCACAACATCCCGACTCAGTTCCCTGGCCAAGGTCAACAATATCCCATCCCACCACCGAACCATCCAAATCAACCCTACGCACCTCCCATCCCACCAAATAAACCAGTGTTCTCACCCGCAGCTTACTGGCAACCATCATTCTCCCCATCAACTCCCGTCTCCAATAACTTCAAACATCAACTTGGTGCCCATGGTTGGGGAAACAATGAGCTCCAGAACTATATTTCCGCGAATGAAAACTCCTTCCATACTCCCGAAAACAAGCTCATCGTTCGCGCAATCTCCTCGAATGGTCAATATACATCCGCGAGATTGACGTCTCATAAGACTCTCTCCAAGCAACGAGGAAGCCTGATTGCGGTAGCTACTCCGCCGTGCGCAACGGGTATCTGGCCAGCTCTCTGGCTTCTGCCGAACGAGCCATTTCAGTGGCCGAATGAAGGAGAATGCGATATCTTGGAGACCTGGAATGCCGACTGCATAAATCATTCATGCTTCCATTGGGGACAGTTCAATGGAGAAGATTGGAACAAGCACCGAGTCATGGAGTCTCATATTCCAGACATGTCTAGTGGAAGACCTATCAGGTACGAATTCGTTTGGGAGCAAGATGAACGTGCCGATCGAAATACTGGTGGAGGAAGAGGGATCTGGTACATCGATAATAGAGCCGTTATGAAGGCACCGATTCCTGCTGGCGCGAGACGGATGAGCGACTGGCAGATCATTATCAATGTTGCGATGGGTGGGAATGTTTGCCAGGGAAAGACACCCGCAAATGGACATTATGACATGATCATCCATGAGCTCAAGCTGTGTGATGAGCCGACCGGTGGGTGGAGCAGGTTCGAAGCAGACTGGCGAGCTGGTCCGGAAGGCCATCCGTGACCCAGCAGAGCAACGATAGATATAGAATACACCACCATCGAGAGACTACTTGCAACAGAGTGCAGCGAATCCTTGACAAGTGAAGTTTCCACGTACTGGAGAGTTCCTGCCATGACTCACAGCCACCTGCTTCTTCTCTTGCCATGAAGTAAGTCTACTCAGAATTATATTCTGTTTCCAATCGCATCATCAAATTCAGCTCGCCCAGGCCGATTGTTCACATCGAATGTTATTGAGACTGTTTGGAATGTTGTATGATACAATTGAATCTTATTACAGGCTATGTTCTTGTTCTCGATGTTGAGGCAATTCTACCCACGAAGTTTCTGCGGGGAATAAGCATTTCAAACTGAAAACTGCATAGTTCCAGAATATCCAAGCAATTGGAATCTCAAGTGGCCTCCGGCAGCACGTGGGTATGATTGAATTATTCCCTCTGAACTTTTACTGTCTGCGACATAGGGGCTTGAGTATTGCACCAAAGTCCAATCACTGAACTTTTCATGTATCTAGCATTAGTGATACCGATCCCCCCCATGTACTGCTTCGTTTAGGTGTGGATTGGGTTTGGTGGAGTGAGCATGCGTCCCGACTCTGAGGTGTTTCTTCTTTGCCGAGAAGCTGACGTGTGATCAGTGAACACAATTCAGTACAGTAAGCGGTGGCGGAGTTTTGCTTTTAGCCTCTAAGTTTCTTATTTCCAGTTCTCAGAATAGGAAAAACCGGCGGTCAGGTCACTTCTCTTTTCGCTGTGAAACCGCATTTCAACTCTTCGGTTCCACTGGTGATTCCATTTGGCCGTGTTACAAAAACCCACTCAGCAATGTCTAGTATGCACATCGAAGAGCATGAGTTTAGCAACGATGATGTGAAGCTATTCTACCTCTCTGCTGGACCAAAGAATGGACCACTCATGATTTTTGTGCATGGCTGGCCTGGCATTGCAGAAACATGGAAGCCACAAATCTCTGCATTCGCTGCCTTGGGATTCCGTATTGTAGCGCCCGACATGCGCGGATACGGAAGATCCACAGTGACACGTGAATCTCACGATTATCGGCTTGAACGTCTCGTTGCAGATATGCTTGCATTGTTGGCCTCTCTCCAGAAAAAGGAGGCAGTTTGGGTTGGACATGACTGGGGCGCGCTTGTTGTGTGGAGTCTTGCTGCTCATTTCCCAGAGGTTGGTCGACAATGTTGACGTCCATATCAGAGAAGCAGTCTTGCTGACGAAAACACTTAGGTCTGCACTGGTATAGTCAACATGTGTGTTCCGTATCACACCCTTGAATACGGACTAGATGCACTCCTGGCGACCGTCGACCGTGAAATATATCCTGCCGATAAATTCCCAAACGGTCAATGGGACTATCAGGCATATTACGAGACAGACAGCGCTGAAGCTAACAAAGTTTTTGAGGCTGATATTGCAAATACGATCAAGGTCCTCTATCGCCGTGGGGACCCTGCTTCATATGGAAAGCCAGCCTTGACATCAGCCATCATTCACAGTGGTGGTTGGTTTGGTGGCAAGTCCAGCGCGCCGGAAATGGGCGACCTCAGTCGTTCCGTACTCGACGAGTCGACGTTCAATACGCTCAGTGACCATCTCAAACGCATGGGATTCTTTGGGCCCACATCTTATTACCTCAACCACGCTGCCAACAAGGAATACAGCGAGAGGTCTCTGAACGGAGGAGTGCTCGATATTCCGACGCTGTTCATCGAAGCGAAGTTTGACGGAGTTTGCGAGACATCGATGAGTACGCTTTCGGACTCAATGCGCAGATACTGTCGAGATTTGACGCAGGTTTCGATTGAAGCAGGGCATTGGGTGGCTCTCGAGCGTCCGCAGGAGACGAACGCTGCAATTGCGCGGTGGCTGATGACTACTTTGCCGACGAGTTGGCCTGGGTACTGTAAGTGTTGTGGGAGCCCAGAATCTCCTGTTTGAGTATGTTTCGGGAGCAAGGATTCTTGAGATTCCCTTCTCACCAAGACCAAAACCTTCAAGTACGCAATGACTGACTCCTCTACTACCTAGGGACGCACCCACTTGTTTCGCACAGGTTGTAGAGGGAACAAAGGCTGCTGTCTGTTAGTATATTGGTAGTTCCGACGTGGAAAATCGCATTCACGAGTAGATCACGGATCTAGATGATGAGATCAACGCTGGCATGTACTGATATCCCTGTCACTACGAAACTGTATGGATTTATCACAATTGAGATTTATGATGAAAGAGCTCCACGACAAGAGTTGAGATACGGCTCGCTGTTAAGGAAAGCCTAAACTCCCGAGGTCAAATGGGATTCGGTATCGCAAGGAACCGGTGCAATCTCGCTTGAGTCTTTCTCGTTGCCCAAATTTTTCAGATGATCTCTCATTTGAATCGTAGCATTGCCTCACCTCCATCCAACACAGCCACTGGCTAAAACTAGTCTCCCTACTTGTGAAGACCAGGCCCGCGAACCTTTTGCTGCTTCTTTGCATGCTCGCTCTCCTCGGCCAATACATTGAGATACGCCTCCATCAAGCCTATTTGAGAAAAAGTGGAAGCGCTCTTTGCAACAATATCCGTTTTATTTTTCATAGTAGCGGCTCCTTTATATGATCTAATCTTTGCGCCGTGTTCGCGCTCAGCTGTCTGTTCTCACCTTGAAGGTTTCGGAGAGTTTCGTAACACGGTCGAATTTGGTCCACTGAGCGCAAATCAACACGGAATCATACCTGGCAATGAAGATCCAGACCTTGCCAAGGAGTTTGCCAAAGAGCTTGCGCTTGTTTATGGATGAAGAGTGAACGAAGGTCGAGATACAACCGGGAATCATCACTTGATTTGTATTTGTGATGGCGGGCCGGACAGAACTGTATGTGTAAGGAATGGATGATAAGGAGCACAGGATGCATAAACATGTGACTTCAAGAGTAATGAATATGTACATATGTATATGCTACATATTTCTGCCACCAGTCACCATCAAAACCTGTCCAGTAATGTAACTGAACAGCGGGCTGGCAACAGCCAGTATGCTCTTGGCAGCCTCCGTCGCAGTGCCTGCTCTTCTAAGAGGAATATCAAGATTCGCGTCAGCCTTTTGCGCTCCCTGTCCCTTTGGTATACCAAGCGCAACCTTCTGTCCATCAGGAGTAGTGATGAAAGCACCTTCCTCCTTAGCAGCTGTCAGTCTCGTCAAAATATGTCCAAAAGCAATCGAGTTTGCTCTGACACCGAATTGTGGACCCCACTCCTTCGCAATGACTTTTGTAAGGCCATTGATCCCCGATTTTGCAAGACCGTAGTTTGCTTGGCCTGCATTCCCATGGACACCAGAAGTGGAGGAGATATTGATGATGCAGCGGGGTTCGCCGTCTTTGACTCGGAAATAAGGGGCTGCTTCGCGGACGAGTTTGAAAGGTGCCGTGTTGTGGAGAGCAATAATATTTTCCCATTGTTTGTCGGTCATCTATAGCGAGGTATGTTAGTTTATTCGTCTTCATTCGGTTACGATGGGAGGATTACCTTGTGGATGACTCCGTCCCAGGTATATCTGTGTGCCATAGGTCAGCACAAACAAAAGGCTGGATTGGATGTCGCAGCGTCACACGTACCCAGCGTTGTTCACGATAATATGAATCTTGCCATTACCATACTCAGCAGCCTTCTTCACGAGAGTCTTGATGTATTCCGCATCCAGCATATCTCCTGCAACGGCAATAGCACTTCCTCCGTCTTTGTTGATGCTATCAACAACTGATTGAGCTTTCGCTACTCTGGATGTCAGCTTTGATCTCACAATGGAGCTGGTAGACTCTCACCTCCATCGATATCTGAGACGATAACCTTCGCGCCTTCATTCGCAAAGAGGCGTGCTGCTTCAGCGCCGATTCCTTGTCCACTGCCAGTAATGATGGCTACTTGACCAGCGAGCATGCCTTGTGGCCAATTTAAATGCCCTGCAATTTGAGCAGCACGAGACGCCATGATGAGTATGTTTTGAGATTATGGAATTTATATTAGGGTATCATAGCAGAGTTGTATAGCAGAGAAAGGTGAGTCGTTATTTATCAATGGTTGCGTAACCATAGCCTACGAAGTGGGGAAAGCTTGAAGTTCCCCGGATTACAAGCTTCATGCCTCGGTTGCCCACGGTAAATCCTACCTCAGCCTCGTCACGTGCTGGGTTTGGGATTCGAGCCTGTGCATAACACTTCTTTTGGAACAGAAGCATCCCAAGGGTTGGACAGATGCACTGCAAATAGGTGCAGTAGTCCTTCTGCAAGCTGTGCTTCCTGTCGTTGCATCTGCAAATCACTACATTATGTGCAAATTCTAAGTCTCTTCTGACCTAGAGAAATCCAAAGGATCAACCATACTTCCATCTTTGCAATAAGCAGCAGAGCAGGGAGGTTTCTCATGTCTAATCCAACTACTGTGGATACTCCATCTAGTCTGTGAACTACCTAGGGTTTGTGCTCAATTTTGAAGCACTCACTCGAGCCACTCGTCCACTTAGACGCCAAGTGTGAGTCTAACATTCAAGTCATCCTGCAAAGTGTTCCCCTAAAAAGTCCCTTCGGCATTATTGAGCTTGATCAACGGAGAGGCATGGTAATCTTCGAGTATCATGTGGTTCCCCCTCTGTCGAATTCAACATGCATTCATTGTTCATGGCTGGTCGAAATCCGTTCCAAATGTCAATACAAGTATTGATTGAGTGTTCCTCTAAGATATGTTATATCCATCAAGCAATCAAAGGGCCCACGCATCAGCTTCTGCCGAACCCAGACCATCGTGCCCTCGTGATATCCCTCAACGCCCTAATCTCCATGCCGTCTATTCGTTCCAATATGTAGTCATTCAACACTTTGTAGTTATCGTCGTCCTTCATTTCTTGCCACTTTTCTTGATACCCTGGGAGCCAGTGTTAAGGGGACCTTTGGAGCCTTTCGTTTTTGCCGCAAGATCGGCCTTGGCTTTGGCGTCTGTTGAGATACAGTCAGTAAGGTGATGTACCGGCTCAAGGCTATAAGGCAATCATACCGGCTCTCTGCTTCTCTTGGAAGGCCTTATCCTCATCATCTAACTCCTTCTTCTCCTTCTTTGGCTGCTTCAAGGGCTTAGCCTTGCCTCCTATCATGCGGTTAATGTCTCAACTCATGGTGAAGAAGACGGGAAAGCAGGGGTATCTTTACCTGCTCTGTCGGCTCCTCCCATATTAAGTGTTTTTTATGTGAAGTCTGGGTCGGAGTATTGTCAGTCGAGTCGTGCAAGCTTGTTGTTTTGTTGAAGATGGAAAAGGTTGTCCGACTGAGTTACCGCCTCGGTGTCTTCGGCGCTAGTCTCAGAGCAGAACGTACTCTAGCGCCATTGCCTCACGATTTGATATCTGCAACCCACCATTCATCGCAACCATCAAGGCAACATTTCGAGCGCCCTTCTTTGGCACCCTACAAACATAGGATCTCTTTGGGACTGATAACTTACTGAGCTACTCGAGTCTCGAAGAATAATGCACTGAGAGTCAAGAAGAGAGACGATAGATACCCGGTTGGGCTCTTCTCACATTGAGATCATCTACTTTGATCCTTGGCTGACACATACTTTTCATATCAAAAGGCAGGGGAATCTACCGTCTGATTATCGCAATTAAGATGGCTTCTTCAGCCAGTTCTGATGAGGGGGAAATCCGCGACGGGGCTGAAAGTGCAGAGAAGGCAACTACGTCGCTGTCGCAATCCAATGGCACTTCCGTTGACCGTCAAGACAGAATCCGCTCTAGTAACTCAACCTCGATGTCTCCCGAACATGGATACAGATCCAAGGAAGGAAGGCCCAGGGAGAGAAGCAGATCTCCCTACTCCGATCGACCTCCCCGAGGCTCTAAGAGAGCCAGAGATGACGATTATGCTGATCGAAGCCGAGGAGACCCTCGAAGATTCAAGGTTCACTACGAAGATGATCCAAAAGACTATACTCGTCGCCCCCGAGTTTCGTACGAAGACATAGATCACGGTTCTGAACTACGATACGATGATCGAGACAGATTCGCAGAGAAACGTCCCAGAACACGCAGTAGGTCGCCCTACCGATCTAGTAGAGGTGGCGATAGAAATGGGTATGGAGGAAATCCTAGACCAGGCGGAACTCGCAATGGCAGCGATAGAGATATCGGTAGACCCAACTCTTATGGGCATGGAGCCGTAAGAAATCGGGATCCAAGGGATCAGCCAGTGAGCAAGCGGGCACAGAGCCCTCTGCCTGCTGATAATGCAAGATATGACGCTAAAATTACGCAAGGTTATTCGCGACAGCATGAAAGACTTGCTAATACTCTTGAGCTGGAAAAGTAAACCATTGACAATCTTTCCATTTGAGCTCTGCTGATAATTTCATAGGCCAGATAATGCATCCCAAGCACCCACTATCGAAGCTCCAGAGCCCGAAACAGAACCACTGGACGAATCAGCTCTGATCGAACAACGACGAAAGCGCCGTGAAGCAATCAAAGCTAAGTACAGAGGATCCGCCACACCCTTGCTGGTACAGGCCTTGCATCTGGGAGATAAATCAGGACGATTCACACCAGGACAAAGTCAACCAGAAGACGACGATGCTCCGTCCAGACGATCTAGTAAGTCATTTAGACCTCCAACAGAGAAACTCACTAACGTCAATTCTCCAGCCTCTCCTTTCATGTCGACTCCCACGACACCAAATGATACACATGATCCTGCATCTCCTTCAGCTTTCGTGGTCACTAATGATCAGGATCTTGCAAACACCAATGGAGCTTTGAAGGTGGACGCTGAGGACGATGGACCTTCAGCTGCTGATTATGATCCGACCGCAGATATGCAGGAAGACAAACAGCGCGATAGTAAGAGAAACGTTGAGGATGTATCTTCTGGAGCTTATGATGAGACTAAGCCAACCACTGGGCAAGATGTTCTTCTTCCCTTGGATTCGGTCCTAGATCATGAGAAGCCGGTGAAATCCAAGGAAGAGTTTGACATGTTTGCAGAGGATGACGATGATATGTTTGCCGAGGTCCCAACTCCAAGTACACGTCCATCAGCTCATGCAAATGATGATATTGCCAAGGCGGTACCAATCCCGCAAGCCAAGGTACTTGATATTGGAATGCTCGACAATTGGGACGATGCGGAAGGATATTATAAGATTATTCTAGGCGAAAAGCTGGACAACCGATACCATGTTCAGGCGAACCTTGGGAAAGGTATGTTCTCTGGGGTTGTTCGAGCTACGGATATGACGACGAACAAACTGGTGGCGATAAAACTCATTCGTAGCAACGAGACAATGTAAGTTACCTCCTTTCCATACTCACTAGGTATTTACTGAATCTTGTATAGGAGGAAAGCTGGCATGAAAGAAATCGAGATCCTCCAGAAGATCAATGACGCTGATCCAGAAGATAAAAAGCATATGATTCGATTGGAACGGCACTTCGAGCACAAAGGCCACTTGTGTATGGTTTTCGAGAACCTGAGTATCAATCTGCGCGAAGTCCTGAAAAAGTTCGGACGTGATGTGGGTATCAACATCAAGGCTGTCCGGGCGTATGCTCAGCAAATGTTCCTTGGATTGAGTCTCATGCGGAAATGCAATATTCTACACGCGGATCTGAAACCCGACAACATATTGGTGAGAGTTCCGATCACTCGAGCACGGAATTATGCTAATTATGGACAGGTCAATGAAGGTCGCAACATGCTCAAGATTTGTGATCTAGGATCTGCATCCGATGCGTCTGATAATGAAATAACCCCCTACCTTGTTAGTCGGTTCTACCGTGCTCCTGAAATCATCCTAGGGATGCAGTACGACTTTGCCATCGACATTTGGTCTATCGGATGCACCCTGTACGAAATGTACACTGGTAAGATTCTATTTACAGGTCGCACCAACAATCAGATGCTGCGATCGATCATGGACTGCCGAGGTAAATTTACCATCAAGATGCTCAAGCGTGCGAAGCTGGCGCACATTCACTTCGATGAGATGGCCAACTTCAGATCCGTCGAGCAAGAAAAGCTTACTGGCAAGGTATGAGCTATTTCCGTTTCCTCTTACCACATACCAAGGTGGACTATAGCTTCTGTGCCGCTCTGCGACTGGTCCTGCTTCCACTTTCGTACAAGCGACGATCGCAATCTACTCCTTTGACATCAGCCCAAAATATCATATCGAAGCCTTACTAATTTGACCTCTCATTCTAGGATATAATTAAGACCTTGACTTTTGCTAAACCTACTCGCGATTTACGTACCCGCCTGATAGCAGCATCAAAGGGCATGAATGATATCGATATGAAAGAGCTGATGCTTTTTGTGGATTTGTTGGACCGTTGTTTGGCGCTCAATCCCGAAAAGAGATGCACCCCTGCTGAAGCGCTGAGACATCCATTTATTTCTAAGATGGCGCGCTAGAAGTCATTGGTAACAGCATAGCAAACAGTAGTACATCGGAACGGTTGCTTGAGTATTGCGTCAGAATGACAACACCTGTAAGAGTGACATGGCGTCAAATTGGCAGTGCAGCATAGAATTATATGAAATCCTAGACCTACTCACCACACCTTAATGCGAGTAACCTTCAGATATTGTCGAATGTGTGAGCCAAACTCAAATGAGCTCCTGGAATACACTAGATTATAGTGAGGGAATCAGTAACACAAGTGGATAAATGCTACCTGTCTCAAGATGTATATCAATACCTACCCACCCATTCCCATCCTTTAGCTCGATCTTTCAAAGCTTCCGGGACTAAAACCGCTGCCGAAAGTCCTGCAGATCATGAGTAGATTGCATTTGCTTTGTTATCTAGCTTGAGGTATCGGTAGCTGGGGACTCGAAGATCTTATTCTAGTCTGTATGATCATAGTTGTCATGTCTAACATTGCTGTTGCTACGAGCATCTTTCGTGCTCTCAGCTACATGTGAAGTTTAGCATTTGAAGCCACCAAGCCCATGGTGATAATCAAAGGCCTTGAGTAATCCATACAAATGACTTGCAGCAGCCATGACGACCAGAACATGAAATATCTGATGCGAACTACCCCAGATATCGAATGAGCCTGGCGAGGATCGTTCCGGCCACCGAGCCTGCAAATATCAGCTCCAGCTTAGGATGGACTGCATGGGAAGACGTACTGCGTAGAGTCCAGCTCCAAGAATATAGAGAAAGCCTTGAAGAACAAGCCAACTCAATCCAATCCTTCCCCGCATCTCCTGGATCCCATAGAGTTCCACACCGTGAAGGACAGGAATGACAGCGGATAGGCCCATGAGCACGAACATACCTGCTCGGTAGGGACGCCAAGCAGGCGTACGGAAGCGGTCGAATATGGAGACTGCTGCACATCCCATGCCGAGAGAGCAAATCTATGAGATCATCAGCTTGGTATACAACTTTATAAGGGTGAGATGAGGACGAGTTGAGGAGGGATTCTACCATTGTCCAATAAAACTCCTGCAGATGTGGATGGCAATAGAATCCATAGAAAATACTTGGGATGAAACTCCCAGTAATTAAACACACAATTCCCACGTAATCCAACTTATTTCCCCATCGAGCTACAGTGGGGGAATGATTCGAGATTGCATGATAGGTTGCGCTCATACCCAGACATAGCGCTGCTCCCAGAAAGAAACATCCAAATGCTAGGATATCGGAGCTTGTTGCAGATTCATATCGGGATTTGAAGAGGGCGTAGAGTAGAGTCCCAGATATTGAGAATAGTACAGCCCCGATGAGATGAGAATAGATGTTCACGGATTCGTTGTGTAAATATCCTAAGCTGGAGAATGACTTCTGGAAAGAGTAGGAGGCGGGTCGATATCCCGATTGGATGTAATGGTTGTCTTGCTGCCAGTGAGGCAAATCACTCCAGAGAACTGTAAATGCTTTCTCAGCTTTTTGCTCGATATTCTTCGCTATATCCACAACAGCTTCTTTTGTGGAAGCTTTTCTCTTCTGGCCGGACATGTGACTCGAGATGAAGGACGCTTTCGCTCCGGTAAGCACAGGAGTACAGATGGAAATCTAGGAATGAATACAAATTGTTTGCTCTATTCCAATGTCTGAGACGGAGAAACAACTATACAAGTAAAAAAAATAGAAGGAACGAAGATGGGTCTTCACGTTGAGAAAATGGTTGGGCCTTCCTCATGAAGCCGAGGCGTTTCCTAAGTCGCCTCACCTCCAAGCTTCAGCCTCGTCTTTCAACCTCATTTCGCTTCACCGTATTATCCTCTCCATCCCGCTCTCTTCGATGTCTGCGCGAGGAGGCCGCGCGAACTCAGTACCATGGAGTCGCTTGAAGCCTGTCAGTCAAGATCCATTGGAAGCCATCGGGCTGCCTTCGAAAGGAGATAATCGGTATACCCTCATTTGGCATTGAGCCTTTGCTGTCCTGTCCCTTTGACCTCTTGCTGACCCGACCGGTAGACTTCTCGATCACAAGGCCCAGGAGCGATACTATACAAAGATTGTGGAGCGATATATGACATTTTGCTCTAATGCTGGCCGAGGGGATGAGCTTTCACGACGACTGGCGCGACTGGAGATCTCGAGTCAAGACGGATCTGCGAGTGGAACAACAACGCCCGCCGATATAGGCCTCGATGCCGCGCAAAAAGACCTTTTGACTCTCATGATGGCTATGCGAAAGCTTCGCGAAGGCATTGTCGCTTCCAACAGAGTAGATGAATTCTCCCTTCAAGCTTACATCTTCTGTATTCGACTCTCGATCCTTGTCAAGCATATGGAATCCTACCATCCCGCTATCCTCCACCTTTTGAACAGGATGCACGTGGTACTCCCTCTCGCAGCGACCGAACTGCAAGAATTTGTTGGCTACCTTGTTCTCGATCTTGCATGTCGGCAGAACGAGTTCTCGGAAGCATATGCAGTCAGGCATCGCTACAATCTACACGATCCAAAAGTGGATGCTGTTCTGCGGGCTCTGGCTCATGACAACTACTATCTGTTTTGGAGAGTCAAACGAAGCGTTGATGGGCATAAGGCGAAGATTATGGAATTTTCGGAGGATGAGATGAAGAGGCAGACTTTGAAGTGCTTGGGAAGGGGATATCTTAACATCGATTTGCCTGCCCTGGAACAGTACACGAATTCATCCTGGGCTTCGTTAAAGAAGGAATACAGCGTTGGATGGCAGTTGGAAGGCACGAAAGTCGTGATCCGAAAGCCTAAAGGGAAGTGATAACTAAGTCATCTACCCGTTGACCGCAGGGAGACATTTAGCAATGTACATCTGGTGTGCAGGTTCGTGTCTCCTAAATCACTCCGGACCTCATATCGCCACACACTAATCGTGTGAGCTTAGTCTTTTGGACATATCACAATCATTCCCGACATCATTACTGACATCCCTGATTGGAGCTCTTCATTCGCGCAATTTGTCGTTACTACAACCAGTTCCAACTCATTCTGATAGTAAAGCTTTTTGGGTCTCCATCCACCGCTTTCAGGAACCTCAATGGCCGTCCTTAAGGCAGCAACGCTATTCCCAAACCTCCCCATTATGAATGGCGGAGTCTTTGAGTAAGTTTGAGCACCTTTGAGAGAATAGTGCTTGCTGACAATTTCAGTATGTAAATTCTGATCGTCAAGGTCTTTCGTACTTTAATGGACCGTAGATGCTGGCATCAAGGCCCCGAACTTAGTAAGGTCTGGGCAGATGAAGACACCCACTGAAGAACATTGGGGGTCCAGACAGCCTGCACCATCCAAGATTTAATTATCAAAATGGCTTGCAGACCGTCTCTAGGCATCCCCTTCGTTTATACTGGGCGGCACCGAGTGAAGAAGAGCTGATGATCGTTAGAGGAGAAGAGGGATCCGGCGCTAGCCGATTTGGATAGACCTTAACTTAGAGACTCCTACCTTGTGTCATTACTGCATTCGGATTTGATGGATGGGATTCCTGTTTCTGTTCTCAATCTCTGCGCTGCGATGTGATCCTTGAAGTAAGAGTATTACCAAGTCTTTCTGTGAAGTCACATGTTTTAAACTTATCTCTCAGTTCGAGACATGAGTTCTTTGGGTTCTCATAACGTCAATCGATACACGCTTTTGATAATCCCGGACCCATTTCGATTCTAGCTTAGTAGCTGTGGGCTGAGCTCCAACCTCGACTCTAAACCGTGACTACTTCTCATAACATAGCAGTACCTTGTCCGACTTGGCTGTTCTTACTGGAGATGCGATACAATCTTTCCCGTTTCTTGCAAGTCAGCAGGACTTTGATCTGATTTGATGTACCTTACCAACCTTGTCTACTTCTCCTGGCAATCATGCCCGAACAATTACTGCATATGCTGCCGCAAGCCCATGGTCGGGGATACCTACATCTAAAAATACCGTTGCACTCACATCTGAATATATCATTCAAACTCATATCTGGTTCCCGGATACATTATTTCAAAACTTCTCGGTGTCAGTCCGTCCCCTCTCGTAGGGTAGTCCCTTGTCAGTCCCAAATATTCCACCACTCGTACCGTCTTCTCTACGGCACTTTCGGGAGAATGGATCTCTTTGGAAAATTTGTTGCACATCGCAATCGATCAATTTGTCCATTTCTGCGAGATTACTGTACTGTCGTGCCTCGTGCTTCAGGCACTTGGTGGGGTGAGCTGATCATCGTCCGTTGGAGGCCAGACCCGTCAGGGACGTATTCGGTGCTTCCATCAGAGGCACCCCTGAATTGCTGCACGTCGCATAATGATCAACAGTTGATCTTCCAATCTTCTTGATATCCTATTGTTTGGTATAGCCTTCATTTGCCCTCTTGATTATGTCAGATATAAATAACAGTTATGTAGGTTTATCTAGATGTGCTTCTCGTGACCTCCTTGCAGATCAGCCTAACTAACTCCTTGAAGGTGTATTGCGAATTTGCGGGGCCCACACAAGGTTTTCTCTTTGTGCGAAACCAAAACAATGATTCCAATTTCTAACTGTGGCCTTTCTTGGCTTTCTACCTTCCATCTACGGATTCTGGATCGCAACTATCCGTCTCTCGTCGGCTTTCTCGTTGCATTACTCTTCTCAACCTTCATACTCCGAATATGAACATGCCGAATTTGAGACCCAGAATTTTCAAACTGTGGAGAGCTATTCGACTCATACTACAACTAACTAGTAGTCGCCCTCACACCCTCGCTGTGGGTCGGGTACATCTCACAAGGTATGTCTCGAGCATTCCTCCCACATTTATTTTGTTCGACTCCATAATGTAGGATCGTTTCCGAGTTACAATATCCAGTTGCTGGTTTCGTCACTGGGCTTAGAGATCTCGAAACTCAACTCTTTGCGCGAAGATACCCGTCCCGCTACTCCTTCAGGCCACGAAAGCACCAGGCAGGCACGCCCGGGCAACAGTAATGTTGACATCTCAGTGCAATTAAGTTCTTGGAATTGCTACCTTGAGAGCGTGTTTCGCATCACCTAATCCACGTCGCTGTATACAGATATGCTGCCGACTCTAAGAATTGGTGGCAGGCTTGCTATAGTTTTACAAAGTTTGGGGGAGCCCGGTATTATCACCCCCAGGTACGCAGGCTCAAAGATCTCGCATGTCACCGATGCAATTATACTGTTGGTTTTGAATTGTTTTATTGTTTATGATACCATTTTCCTGTGCAAAAACTTTCAGTTCGCACCACGATGCCGCCGATCGATTCACGGTGCCTTTCGAATTATTTACATCAACCTTATGTATGATGAAGCATATCAACCGCATTATACCACCAAACTCCAAATTGCTCAGGTCCCCTAACAGATGCGAATCTTAACTCCTTGTACCCATGTACCATTCGTCACAACCTGCGACTGCTTTGACCCCTAGGTCGACTTCTCATCGATCTCTCCTCCCCAGGTTCCCTTCCCAAACTTTTCCATAGCTCGTTGCTGATGAACCACACGAATCCGCTCATTCTTCTCATCCTCAACTCGTTGCAAGGCTTCAAGACGCTCGCGCGCGAGCCTCTCTTCCATTGCTTTCAACTCGGCTTTCATCTTCTCAATTCGTGCAGTATCCGCATACGCATCCAGATGCTGTCTGAAGAATTCCTCAGGGGTAAACTCGCCTCGGAAGCCAGCAAGCTCCTCCTCCTTCGCCGTCCTATAAATTCTCTCGAGGGACATCGTCTCGTCTTGGGGCAGGTCAAATTCCAGCACAAGTTCCTGTAACTGACGACACTGCTCCCGAAGCATTCCTTGATACTGGTAGCCGGCGGATGGCGTATCGGTGGGGGCTTCTTCATCCATGGGGCCGAGATTTGGTGAGGCGGGACGAGGCGGTGTGGCTGCGGCGGCGGTCCAGGTCCAGCGGAAGAAGTTGTCGAGCGCGTCCTTCTCTTCTGCCGAGAAATCGGCTTCTCTCTTTCTTCTCAGCTTCATCTTGAGTCGCTCCATGACTGATCTGCGAGGTGCCGGACTATTCGAGTCTTCGGTGGCAGTGGATGAGGTCGTGGAGGCGTCGTTTGACATGGTTGGAGAGGGCTCTGAGCTGCTCGAAGCTGATGAGGAAGAGCCTTTGGACGCCATCGCCAATGTGCAGTTCTTGAATCTAATAGAGATCTTTTTCGAAGTATCGGTGGAGGTGGTGTTGAGCCCGATGAGGTCTTTTCCTTTGTGGTGTCTCGCGGCCTTCTGTTCAGTCTTTGGTCTCTTCCATGGGTTCTGCTTGCGACGTTTTTTGGCTGCTTTGCAAGGCGTCATGATTGAACAGCCTCCTGATGAGGTTGAACAGGCTTTCGATGTGGTCGAGGTTGCAGATGCGTGAAGAGATGTATCGACTGTCTTCGATGCGCCTACTCTGAGAAATAGCTTGACTCTCTTCAATGGTGAGCTTGCGGAAGAGGGGCTATCGAAAGTCGAAAGATGATGTTTTGAAGGCATATTGGCGATAGCGATAGTGCGGTTTGAATCACAGTTCAAAGGTGAGTGAATGGTCAAGTCAAAGGTGAGGTGGTGCCAATGTCGACGACGAACTGGTGCATGCGAGTCAAGAAGAGGGACAGCGAGAATTGGCAGAAGGGTTCCATTTTACAATTGATTCTCAGTTCTATTGTAAATTAAACGGAGATTCCAGACTTTGGTACGACCCATCATAGCTCATCATGATGATGCAAAGCCGTTCCATTGTTTGGAAAGGGAAGAGGCGCTTCCCGTCTGATGCTGTTCAAGCTCCATCGTATACACATTAAGAAGTCGAGTAACCTTCAAGGAACGGACCAATTGTCTGCTTTAAAACAGAACTGCAAAGAGAGAACCAAGTACTCAGCTTTCATGGATTTGGGGTTGGCTTTGTATTCTATATGGAGTTCTTGTCGACCTGGGATGGAAGCAAAACGGTGCGAATCTATCGGAATATGGTAGAATCACGTGCATTATCTGTATGAAAGATTGATATGAACACACCAAAATCGGTTAGCAAAGTACCCCCTCGTCAAAGGTGAAGTTGGAGCCGACTATCGAAGTGAAAAACTGGTGTATGCTCGAATGCTCTCTGACAAGCGATACCTAGATCTCATTTGTGCCTGTTCGCGAACGACATAATCAAAGTTCTTGGTAGGAATGAAGCACGTGCGCGTGCAGGTGCAAAAAGAATGAGGTTCACGTGATAAACCCTCTCGCAAATTGAAAGTGAATGAACTTTAAATTCAGATGTGTTTTGATCTCCTGGAACGCTTCATTCAAGCTATGCGCCAGCAAGACTTGCCACGCAGAGCTCACACACTTCCGAAAGACGAAAGCGAGTACTCACGTGGCAGCATCACGTGCGCAATGACTTCATGACGGTCTTCAAGCAGCCTCGAAAATTACACGCGAGAGCTCTATTGCCGACTGTACTTGATGGCCTCAGACGTAACGGAGTTTCTCCCTTTGCAGACCAAAAGAAAATCACCAACTGATATGGCATCAGAACTTGCAGTAGTACAGAGTCGGCCAAGTTGGCACACCTCAGCCACGGATTCACCAACTACCGTCTCTGCCTCCCAAGTACAACACGAGAGCATGGCCTGACGATACACGGAATATGAGATGACAATGGGTGGTCTCATTGTCAAGTGTCAGGAAGTTTCCTTGCGTCAGTACGCATTCATGCCTTCCAACTCCAAGACTTTGGAAGGACGGCAGGTATGGACTAGGAAGGATGGATGGAGAGTTGCAATGCTCAAACGGCACATCTGGTTTCGATACTTTGACGACGTCGTCGCCGCCATCGTAAGCACGGGTAGCATGCATATATTGGCGCGTTGCGAAGGAGGGGTCTTATCAGCATCGATAAGCCGCCATGCAGGATGAAAGGGTCGAAGTTCTTCCCTCTCCTCCCAAGCAAGCAGCCCGTCTCACCAAGTCTCTTGCATCTCGGACGAGCTAGGAGAACTAGCTATCCATGAATACAAGCTGTGTGTCTCTGATCGACCGATGCAACAGCATCCGTGACCCGATCCCAGAAACCAACATCGTCACCCAACATGGTAGTCTTACATTCATGCGTTGGAGGCATACACAGATTCCAGCGATCTGACCTGTCTCTTCGGAACTTTATGCGTCGGTACGCCGTGAAAGTGCACGGTTATCGACTTGTCGGTTGGAAATCAGCGGTGTAGAGACGCTTTGAGGCCATTTTGAGACTTGGATCAGAAATATCGAATCAGATTGGGGGCTAGGGGCAAGTTGTCTTTGGCGAGGGTGTTTGATGGCAGGAGTTTTCGATTCAGGCATGGGTACGAAGACGCCCACTGCAATATCTGCGGTCTGTGTAGGGTGTGGGCTTTCGAACTAAGAAACTGTCAGAATATGAGTTCCCGTGTAGGTTTTGCGGGATGGTAAGGTGTGATGGTGTTAAGGCACATGGATTGGCTTTATTGGTGCATGTGGAAGACGGTCAGATAACGGGACTAAGTGGGTGGCTGACACGGTATGGTGGTGGCTGGTAGAGCCAGATGGAACTTGGTTTCATGCTACGAAGTAAGAACCCTTTTCTTTGGATGAGTGAAATCCCGACGAGTTTACGAAGGAAGGTCTAGACTTCGCTGGTGCGCGAAAGCAACACTTGGGTACTTGGTCATAGGGCTGATCGTCCTCGTTTACATCAACGGGTGGAATGTGACAAAAGACTTTGAAAGAACTCCACTCTAACGAAGCCCAGAATACGAAGACTGAATATCTTACGCGTCCAGTTTCACGCGTGATATACGATAATACGAGTTGCATACGTGTTCATCTTTGACGATGCTTTCATGGCGGGGGCGGGGTAGATACGCACTTGCTTATCGATAACACACTCGGTACTTTACCGAGGACAATAGGGGTAACCAAGCTATGGTACACAACACCAAAGACTCCAAACTCTGGTAGGACTGTCATGATAATATCTATGACGGTCCCATAACCGGTCCCAACCCAAGTTTGGCGGTTTCAATGATCTGGTCATACGAGCAGGTCTAGAGACCAAGCTTTCTAACGTTGGGGGGAAATTCCCTTGCGGCATGTCCACTTCGACGTATTCGACAGGAGAATTAACAATATAATTTACAGCCTGAATTTACGACACCACTTCAACCTTATTATAGAGGCATAAGTAAGGTCACTTGCTGCATAACCACACCACACCACACCACAGCCAGCCAGACCACAAATCATTCTACGGAGGGAGGTACGAGATCAGGCTGGGGACGGGAAACGCAAATGCCATGCCATGCCATGCCGTCACGCCTCGCTCGCGCCCGGAAATCTCGACAGCCAACAGCTCGACTGCTCTGGTTGGGCGTTTCTGCCCACAGTTGAACCTAACTGTTGGTTCAGAGCAAAGGCGCCACCGTCCGCCTCACCTCGCCCTATCTCCCGCCTGGCCCCTCAATAATCCAGCAGGCAAGTTACAGTAGGGAACGAACACGCATGCAGGCAGGCAGGTAAAAACTTGGCCTTTGGCTACCCTTACTCGCCACTCCCGCAGATGCCCCAGCCTGGAACGGTGGGATCCCCCTCACCCAGTCATGAAATTCCCGCACGTAGAGTAAGCCAGTTCGGGCTTGTCGGGCGGCGCGTCTGATTGGGCGTGCGCCCTGCTCTGCACTGCTTGCCTGCTGCAAGGGAGAGAAAGGGTGCTGGCGGACGCAGGGGAGTGGATTGGGCGAGATGCATGCATACACGCATGCATAATTTACCTACCGGCCGGACGTGGAATGTTCAGAGTGGAGTGTGGTTGATGCGCGTCAGATCGTCGCGTGGTTCCCATTCGCCTCTCTGACATAGTGACAGACCTTCTGCCCACCCTCTTCCGCTCAGGTGATCGTATGCGTATCTGCGTCTGGTGGTTCTGATTGGCTGGAGGCGTAGCTGGCTGGGGAGATGCGCTGTTGGTGGATGGATGGGTTGCGGGATGCGTGGAGTGCTTGCTATTGGCTGCGTGGGCGGATGAGAGATGCCAATGGTAAGTGCTTGCGTGGTCAGTGGAGCGAAAAGGGCACAGAAGCCTGGTGGAGGAGGCATGGCAACGGCGCGACTTCGTGCGAGAGTGCGAGGTCAGGTCGTACTGGAATAGATGGTGCATTGGGGGCTGGAACTGCGGGGCGATTTATGTGTGAGTTGATGAGCTGGGTGTGGCTCGCTGGCGTGGCTTGATTACCTATGAGAGCGAAAACCCGAAGGACGCTGAGGTACTCTGAGCGTTTGCATTTTACAAGGGAAGGGAAGGGAAGGGAGCTAGATCTGATCCTCGTTGGACCTTCGTATGGCCGACTCCGTAGCGTGTTGGCTTGGTATCTATCTGGCATTCTGGCTAAAGGCGAGAATCGAGATGATGCAGAGGTTAGAGTGCTGACACGATGGATGATTCGATATAGTGAGATTGATTGCGAGGGGGGTTCTGATCTGTATCGGTATCTGGAGGGTATACCAGCCAATGCTTTTCGACTTCAAGAACATTCATTTCAGGTGGAATGCATTTGTTCGTGAATCAAGTGGTTACAAAACATAGGGTAGGATAGTTAAGGTTATCAAAAATATCAAAAGATTGAAAGTGACAATTGAGTATGAGATGTGAATCTGGTAATTTATATTTTATCTCGTTTCGATCATATCTCGTCAAATGATATACATCCAAACTCTCAGTTGCGACTCCTAGGGAGCCACAAAACGTATATTGTCAGGCCGAAGCCGATCATGAATCAACAGTAGAAACCCTCTACCATCCTTAACACCCTTCATCACCACCAAGCCCAGCCAGGGTATAGCGAAGCACCGAGATATGTACAATGCAGATGGGAAGGCATCTGTCTTAACGTGGGTAGGGACAACAGACTCCGGTGCCAACGATCTCTTCGCTGCAATGCTTCCCATTCCAGGCATACCAGCCATTCCAAAACTCCGAGCAAGAAAAAAAACCATCAAAATTTAAGCAGATCTTGGACCCTCAAACGTGATCTTTCCCCCTTTTAACGCTTCGTGAAACATGAATTCAAACAGCCGCAGCGCCATGCTGAAGACGACAAAAGAGATGAGTAGACTTTGTACAGGAGTGATATAACGACATGATTGTTTTTGAAATTAAAATCCGTTTTCGTTTTTGGAACTTTTTGCCGCCGGCAATGGCATGGAGGACTCCGAGGGACTGGTAAGTCTGAGCAATCCACCAGCAGGGGCTGGCGACTTCAGTAAATCTCCTTGAGTGTTCTAGGGAAGAGGGATCCTTTCCGAGGGCTTGCCAGGGTCTTTGTATCCGAATAGTCCAAGCGGGATGGTAGATAGAACAGAGTAGAAGCAAAAGCAACAAACATGTTCGTACCAAGCACGCCAATGAGACAACTCAATACCAGCCGCTGGTGGCAGCAAACTGATTATGAGCTAAGTAGAAGGGATAGTGCTGGGGAGGGGGAGTGTAACAGGGTTGATAGGTATGCGGCACGGCTTGGAGCCTGTCAAAGTGGTTTTGTTGATGTGGACCCCAATATTGGTACGGATGTGATTTGGCAGGAACAGAGCTTAGGTAAGTGGGTTCCTGAGGGAGAACGTATTGCTGTTGGGGGAATTGAACGATTGGGCGGTTGTTAGGAATTGCCGGCCTTCTTTCCTTTGGTTGGACTGGGAACGCAATCTTGGGAGTATCCACGGGGGATTCCGCGACTTCGCATGGCATATCAAGATCTATATCAAATTCTTGCTCCATGACGGAATCTTCTGAGTCGTAGTTGGAGTCGAGATCTTCCTCAGATGAATCGCTCAAATCGGCGTTGGAAAATATGGAATCCGCGTCCGAGCACGAGGAAACAGGAGACGGTGCGTCGTAGAGGTCGGAGGAACATGGCGAGTGTGGAGGGGTGGCCTGTTGGATGGCAGTCGACTTGGTTGCCATTTGTTGAGGTGGTGCGGTGAAGTGATTACACTCGAAGATGCGACGTTTCAGCTGGCCAACCGTGATCCTTTCCTCTGGGTCGCGCTCGAAGATCATGCCAAGAATGTCGTTCAGTTCATCCGACAAAGGCAGAATGGTCTTCAAGAAATCACGATTCCTTGTAAAAGCCTTGTACGTGGAATCCGCAACGGAGGCTTGCTTCCATGGATTGCGGCCACATGTCAGGTTGACAAGTATAACACCCAAGGACCATATATCGTTGGGGGCACATCGGTATGATGGCTTCCTTGACTGATCCAGACATTCTGAACGAGACGGAGCTGGTTAGTGGGTGCAGAGGGGGGAGGGACAAACAAGAGGGCCTACCTGGGCTCATGTAGAAGGTCGATCCACATCCGTGGTCCTCAGACTCTGGATCTGTCGTCGCGAGGCCGAAGTCTGCGAGCAGAACTTGATCCTTGGAAACCAAAATGTTCTCAGGCTTGAGATCCCGGTGATAGATTCCCAGATTGTGGCAATGTTCCACGGCATTCAGGATCTGGAGAAAGGCCCTCCGGATTGAGTTATCATCACTGACATACAGACCTCTCTCGGTGATGTTCGAAAACAGGTCACCTTCCGGGCAGTATTCTAGGATAACATATGTGCAGTCCTTGTCGTCCTCAATCTTCAGCATCGACACAATGTTAGGATGCGCGGATGCAGCATAGTGGAGTTGGATCTCCCTTGACTGAAATTCCTTTTGACGACGATCCAAGGGTTCTCCGTTTGCATTGGTCTTGCTCAGAGCTTTGACCGCGTACCAAATACCAGTGGAATGGTGGTATGCTGAATAGACAACGCCATATGCGCCGGTGCCCAATATCGCCTTCAACTCCAGGGAGGATCCGAGGAATTTACCTATGCGTGATTCAGGTGTAGGAGGAAGACAACGGGAAACCGGATGATATTGTTGGGGTGGTGGTGTAGAGGGAGGTGTTAACAATGCATTGGGCATGGCAAAAAAAAAACCCGAATGTCAAAGTCCTGTGGAAGGGATAAGAGTCCTATCTGGTTCGAGAGAACAGAAAGAAAAACGACCAGGAGCTCCAAATGGTTCGAGTATTAAGGACTGGGGCCTTTTTCCTTTCTTCGAAGCCTGGTATGGTGGTACTGATGGATGAGGGAGGAGAGGGAGAAGGCCAACAAGAAGGAAGTCGTGAGCGGATAGTGGTGGTGGAGGTGGTGGTATGCGCAACGGTGAGGGAGAGTGGTGAAGTGAACGGAAGTGGTGATGGGGAGAAGTTGATGGAGAAAGTTGATGTTGATGTTGACGTTGACGAGAGGTTGTGAGTCTGGTAGAGCTAAATCGAGGCGGGGGGGGGGAGTTCGTCATATGAAGTGGTTCAAGTGGGTGGAGCGAGTTGGGTGGGAAGGAGTGTGTGTGCACTGGTGCAGTGTTTGTCGAGAGACGCCTAGGGTGCTGGGTGGCCCGGGGCACGGTGTATGGGTGAGGCTTGAGCTCAGTCTGTGGGCAGTGGGCACCGGGCGGAGGATGGTAGTACAGTACTGTATGGTAGTATGATCTACTAACTGTATGGATAGTAGAAAGGATTATCGAACAGTGCATGGACTGGGGGGGAGAGTGGTGATGATGGTTGTAACGCTATCCCTTGAGCAGTTTACGGGGCATAGAGGAGAGTCAACACCAATTCGAGAAGCAGGGCGAGAACATTTGTCTCTACTCCGTAGTTTCGACGGATACGGGGGGCTCGCTACTAATTTGGGAGAGAGCCACTCACAAGGTACCATAGCGAGAAAATACAGACTAGTAGCCAAGGGTTAGCGGGTTTCTTACTTCACTAGGAAAAGAAAAGCAGAAAAGCAGAAAAGCCATCCTTGCCCCCAGAAGGCTCAACTTGCTCAAGTCATGAATGCGTAACGAAATGCGCAAGAATAGCAGCAGGGATTTCGTATAGTGTGATTTGTGACTGGTGATCCACCATTCCCCGCCGACTATCCATCCCCCTTGGCTCGAGGAAGGCAATATGCACTAGGCACTACTAGGCACGACAGGAAGGCAGGAAGGGAGGCAGGGAAGGGCAGGGCTGGGCGAGGCGGGCGAGATGAGCGTTAGGATGGACGGATATGGAGTAAGCGTGAGAGTGAGAGTGAGCGAAGAAGAAGAGAGAAGGGAGACAAGCGAATAGCAACAAACGGAGCCGACACCTCGTACCCACCCTGTGCCCACAGTCCCATCCATCCACGCACATACTTACATACGCACGGCACACTCCTACGTGGAATCTGTAAGTCGTGAGATTATGGGTGTGCCCATGGAATGTGTAGCCGATACGAGCGTGTGAGTGGATGTGGCACGGCTTGCAAAGTTGCAGGCCATGCCCACATCCACCATGGCTGCATGCCTGTTTGCGTCGTGTTGTTTGTGGCGTCTCCTGTTCCATTCGCCTGCAGAAGGCAGTAGTCGGTCAGTCGGTCAGTCTGTCAATCAATCAGTCAATCAGTCGATTTCAGTCAGTCGGCTTTGCTCGTCAGTTGTCTTGTAGCCTGGTATGGGGCTGCCGGTCGCATGAATTTCGCTATGCCCAGGTCAGACATCATCTGAGACCACGACTGAGACTCCCCCGATGCTCATCATGGAGATCGTAAGCCTTGTGGTCAGTCAGGACACCGTTGCCAAAACTGAGGTGGATTCTTCTCTATTTCGAGCCTTGTTGTACTGTAACCTCCGTAGGGCTTCTATTAGTTCGATCTCATTTCCCGTGAGCGAAGAGATCCTCTCTTCCTTCAAAATCATCTCGGTTGTTTGTTCTTTCGGATTTCTGCAGATCTCCCAGGGTCCCGAACAGGAAAGGATAAAGTTAGCCTGTGGGAAGGAATTACCACTGCAGCGTGATGTGTCATGGTGTCAAGTTAATCGAAAGATCGACGGTTGAACGTTTGGCCAATCTCCGATCCATCCAGTCCTTTCTTCCCTTCCAGACTCTGCAGCAGCAGCAGCGATGGAAGCCGAAGATCCAGCTAATCAGCAGCCAAGTGGCCAACGCTGTCCCCAAACCTCGCAAGGGTTTCATTTCTCTCATTTGGGCCGCAGCGCCCGAGGGTCGCATCGATGCTCCCTGACCCTGTCTCTCTGGCGGACCCGAAAACCAAAGCCACTCAATTTCGTTGTCATGTCCACCTCCAACAGGCCCGGTGACCAATAAGTGGCGGGCCAGCTCAAAAGTGAGGCTGTCCAAGGCTGGATCGTCGGATATGATTGGGTTTTCTGGTGTGTCTCTCTGCATTAGAGTGTGACAGTGGCGCTCCTGCTCGCGTTGGCGGCCGCCAGATCGAAGAAAAATGGAAGGAGACGAGACAAGGTTCAGGGGGATGACAAAGGAAGCATGTGGTGAAGACACTGAAGAAGGATCTATTGGATCGGATTCAGTAGTCGGTGTCACCTAGAACACAGAGAAACTTGGTTCTGGCCTAGTTTTGCATCTGCATGGCAGAAGGAGGGTGCAGAGTACGCTTTGCGACGAGCAACAAAAGTCTGATGGCTGGCCTGTCTCAGGCCAATGACATGCAAACCTCCAGGTATTGGCCAACTCTGCTACTACTCTTGCCAACGTGCATAATTCTGCGGGCTGGAAAGGCTGGAAATTCAAACTTTCCACACCAAAGCCTCCGCCAAATCGTCACAGCCATGATCGATCGCCATCTTGACAAGCTGACACTAGTTTTCAAGTAAGAAGCCTAGAGATTATCGAAAGCCTTACTGTGCCTCTTGCCTGTTACGCCCTGCGTCCAGATTCCACAAACAACAGTAAGAGCTTGAGGCGTTTTCCGAAGACCTACTGATTCCTCCAGCCTGCCGCTATTCCCGCCTCCCAAAATATACTGTTCTGAATCTGAATCCATGGCTCCATGCTCAGTCTCCCATCAGCAATCAAACCGAATTCACAAGGACGGTTGGCCTAGAACGGGACCGCGTGAAGCCGTACTGTATTGCAAACTTACAAGACTACGGCCGTTTAGACTTTTACAGCCCCTGAAACTCACCGCTTATTTCCCAGCCGCAGTTTCCTAACGTACAGTACGGAGTTGATTGATTTTAGATTTCACATCCATTAGGGAGAATCTTAATATCAAGTAATAAATCAAGTCCCTTGTTTTGATGGGAGGATATTTGAGCGCTTGTCTCGTGTACGGCGCTGGGTCGTGGTTCCAGTATCGAATTTCTCTCAGAAACCATTCAGGAGGTTGGCATACTATGCACACCCAGAAGTGGCTAATGATCACTTCGGCCTCGAAGCACATCCTCTTCCCCCATAAAGCGTTTATGCAACCTGAGGACGAGGTACGATCTGTACCGCCCTTCTATCTATTCCTTCCACACCCCCAACAAACACCGTCGCCGTCTCACTGCATGCATCTCCAACCATCGCATTTACCAAGATGCAGTCCCCAGGGCTCCCAGCACAATGCATCCTGCCTCGTCGTCTGCCACCTGGAAAGGCTCATCACCAAAGGGTCCCATCCGAATCTTACATACAGCCTCGACCTGCCTGCTCTGTCACGCCCCCATCGCCAATTCGTACTACTGTAGCAGCGCGGCTGGACAAGTGCATATTGGGTCTCTGCCTACATACCTGTCTCGACCAGTAGTATTTCGTACCTTCATATCTACACTGCAATTCCATACCGTAACATGAGCACAACCACAACATAACCTCAGATATCACAATAAGCACCTTTCCAGTTTTAGTGGCAAAACGTACCCCAGGTTTTTTCTCGTGCTGCTTCGTACAACATTACACAAGAAGAAAACATCTCATCCCAGCCTCGTTTTCTGTCGAAACGACCTGTTAGGTCCCGCTATATGAAATATCCAACCTCGCCATTGAGTTTCCAGGAAACTTGAATAAATATGGTCCGGAAATAGAGACTATACTCAGCAAGTGCAAGGCATGTTTCCTCCTCTCCGCGGCTGGATGATTTGGAGGGTCCATTTCCTGTTCCGTTCGTTCTCCTAAAGGGACGACGCAGGTCTATTGCTTTGCAAGAGAAGTAGACATGTGACCGTTTCAGATTCTGTACATGCACGTGTGTGCCGCCTTATTACATTAACACATGTGGAAGCTATATCCAACGTCCATCCATGGCGCTCTAAAGCAGGCAGAAGCAGGCAGAAGCAGAATGCGGTGGTTGAACCCATTCCAGAGATAAGCTTAGTAGCAGGCAAGGCACGCCACGAGGATTTCGAAACGGATCACAGCGTCACGGGAATAACCCGATGTCGAGGCGGCTACGTAGGCGCTTCGCAAAACGCGTTCGTGGCGCAAGCTCAGCATCAAACTCCTCTCCTCCCGCCGAATCATCGCCTTCCTACTCTCTCGGTTGCCTTTAGTCACCCTTTACACCAGCAACGGCTAGGATGAGAACCATCGTGTCCAAAATAAACCACTCCATATGATGCGGGTTTAAGCAATGCTGGTGCGTTGGTGATGAGATACGATAGATGAAGGATGATATCCTCTTGGGTGCGGACCCGATTACCTCGGTCTTGATTGATTCTCACCTCGCTATCCCAATGGATGCAAAAGGTGTAGCAGCAGGGCTTACTTTCTATTTTAAGCCTCACCCGCCGGCCCATTCTCCCGAGTTCAGATAATCGGGGGACGAGGATCTGCAAGGTTCGTTCACCAACATCTATTCATAAGCTTCATTTCGAGCATCTCTGTCTGCATAAGCATATCGCTTCATTCCTCGTCTGGATATCGGCATGCGCTGGGCACGTAGGCGATATAAGCATGTTTCTATTCCGGGCCGCATAGGCAGGATTCGCGCGGGGAAACCGTCTCACGCTTCCTCACTCGCTTCTTTACCGCCCTTGAGCCCTTTCCAAGCAGGGACACTTTGAAAGGCACGCTGTGCGTGATGGGGTTTGGAATCTTTTTCAGTTATTTTGGTGGCGCTTGTAACGGCTACGAAAGTTACCAGATTCGGGATACTCTCTTCGAGGCATATTGAATTCCGAGCGTGGATAACTTCGGGCTCCGGGTTGGTTTCTATTCTGGGTCTGGTCGAGCGTGAGCAATCCATTTTGCGCGCAAGCGAGCTTCCTTCTTTTCCCAGTGGAGTAGAATATAAGCCCTCCCCGACGCCATTGTGATGGGAATTGCATGCTTTGACAGCGCTTACAATCATCAGAGTTGAGAATCTTCCTGCATTAATCTACGAATCGGTGTTTGGGAAGACAGCGTCAAGCCCTCGAAGTGTTCTTTCTATTCTGGGTTCCGGATACCCCGCTGATGCTTACCACCTTTTCGTTCGCGAGACCCAATCATAAATTCTGTCTTTTGCGACTTGATGTTGAGCGTGTATTTTTGAGGCGTTGCATTGAGTTGTCGCCATGAGAGACGAGAGACGAGGGATTGCGGGCTCGGTTTACTGTGTCAGGTATTTGTGCCGACATTCACTGAGGTAGTGTCTTTTCATTGCTATTTTGAGGAAACTTTGGTTATTGAAATTGGCTTTATGCTCATTTACCACACATCACTCTCTCTTCTTTCCTCACCATGGATTTCGTCTTCCGATGTTCTGTTCTTGAGTTTTCAACATCAAATGCTGGGATCTGATGAAGTCCGCAAGCTTCCAGTCTCTCACTCTTGATACTCCATCACCAAAGCATGAGTTTCAAGCCTAATTGTATTCGAATGCTTGAGCGCCAAGGCCAAATCAATCATCTCCTGCCGCCACGCTCATATACAGGTTCAGGACTATCAATTCCAAGGCCCTGTATCATTGATGATGATGCCAGTCGAGAGGCAATACGCAACAATCAACCCTTCAACATTCACCCCCAGAACTTGTTTTTGCAATCCACAGCCACCCCATCTGAGTGTGAATCTTCTGCCAGATTAGACAATCATGAACATCAAAATGCCTCGTGGCTTCTGAAATGACTCTGGGTTTCCCGAAATCGAATCATGGAATTTAATCCTGGTATGAATGTGGCAAGATATTTGCTTCTGCTGTGTCCTGGCGTCGTTCTTGTATAACTTTCCTGCCTGTCATTTTATCTGCTATTGCTCTTTCTCATTTTTTTCATTCGAAGTGTCAAGAAGATATCCCTACCCGATACTAGCAGATCTCAAAGATGGGGACTGGGATGAAATAAAATGCTACAGATGGTCAGTAGGTTCCTTCCGGTCTATGTTTGCATGCTGATGATTTCAAGTGCAACATACTCGACCTCTTTGCAGGCCATCAATGACATGTATAAGGAAGACTACCATTCCATTCTACCCACACTTCCTCCCAACACAACAAAGACAATAATGACAACGACAAAGACTCTCCCGAGCCCACCGGCCACTCCATTGTTTCCTATGAAGGTTACCAATTTTGCTTGTGTGTTAACTTGGACTCTATCCATATGCCACTGGTCCGGCTGTGCCAGCACGCTAGACCCATGCAAACTGCATTCGCAATACCAATAACTACACAAACACAACAGCGAAAAGGGTCTCGACAGAAACTGATCAAGAATGACTTCTGCTTGCAGCTTGTTTGATCTGGTTTTAGTCACGCACTGTCTTGTTATAAGCACGGCAGGGGTTTTTGTAAGTTTCAAGACTACTCTTTCAACGATCTTTCTTCGTAAAAGAGGACTAGCTTCCCATCTTACACACCTGTACACGTATGGTGCAATGAAGACTTCTGGGCCGCAGTGTAAATATTGATTGCATGTTACGCATTACGAAATTGCAATCAACCTCGATAATAATCCCTTGCCGCTGGCCCTGATGCCTCGGTAAAAGGCAATGAGCGAGGCTGGCTCTATATGCCTGCAAACCGTGGAAGCACCGTGGTCATACTCTTTCCTGGACCCACGACTTCGGTCCTGGAATACCCGTATGTTGTGATGAGGTAGGAGATGCCGTGCCTGAACCTTGCAGAATTGTGCAAGGGATCACTATTTCCGCAGAAGTTCTCGATTGCATGGTTGATTATTTCCCAATTACATACCTCTGTTGCAGTGTGATCGCGGGGAACGAGTCTCCGGTTTCCTTCCACTCCGAAGTCTTCCGGTGTATAAGATTGGAGCGATTCACCATGATATGACTTGGTCAACAACTCCGGTGTTTTCCGTGATGGGACCTCCGTACATGCTATCATCCGGCTCAAAAGCGACGCCATTGTGGTAGTTTTGAAAGCTACACTAACCAATCAATCATAGGCAATGTGTACGAGTATCCGAATGCTTTTAGTATGGAGTTTCTTTGACTGTTCTGGGGGTGATCTGCTATTATTTGACGGCAAAGGTGTTCGTCAAGCGTAGCGAGGCATGTCACGATCATGCCAAAAGAGGAAACTGTTCGAAAAGGGGTTCCCGTTCGGCAGTAAATGAAGGCTGAGTATGTCCAAATACCCTCATTCGTCCAAAATTACGAGGATCTTTCTCACGGTCCAACGAACGATCAAGATCCACCCAGGTTTAAAAATAGCATCCAAAGTTTCAACGATGGCTGAAGCTTACGTGAAGCCCGCAAGGCCAGTAACGACTCACCACATCACATTCCCACCTCCCAGGTCGGCCAAATACCGGGAAATCAAAGCTACTGCTGCGTCCAGGGCCGCATCCGCCTCTCTGGATCATACAATATCCCAAACTGGTTAAGTAGTGCGCGCATCACCCCTTTTGGAGGGGAGCCAGAAGATTGAAAACACACATGATTACCTGACGATCTTTAACACTCTCATCGAGTAGCCGTCGGAGGGTCACCAATTCAAAGATACACTGGCGCTACTGGTTTGTGCAGTCGCGCAACCATCCTATTGTATAGGACCGTGAAGAGGTTCAGGGTGCGAGCTGCATCTGAAGTGCGAGGCGCAATGCTGAGCTCTGTTATCCTGATATGCTTTCTGACGTGAGAAGATCGCCAAACTACCCAAAATAAGCCTGCCAGCCCATGCCATCATTTCAGCTAGTTAATCTCTTTTGCCTTTTACCCAAGAGCAAATGTTTTTGTCTGTTTCTTTTATTTGTCTCATTTCTCCTTCCTCCTTCCTATTGACTCTCTTGTGTACTTCGTTGTGTACTTTCTTGTTTCGTCTTTTCAAACCTGTGGTACCAGTACGTTCCACGATATCGCGGGAGTAATCTCGCTGTTTGATCGCACGGCACGGCATTGCATTTACGAGTGCCGGAATCCTTTATCAAAAAAGGTTCAGCCGCTCTGTCATCGAAACGAGCACTTCGAATGAAGTGGATGAGAAGAGGCCCATAATCACGAGACTTCTATCACGTTTTCTGCCCCAAAAAGCTTTCCATCATGTCAGTCTTCTTGTCACAACCATCCTTTATGGCACCGCCCTCCTACTCGAGGACGAAGATACAACCGCCATCATGCAAATCATCAACACCTACCCCAACCCTTCAACCCCTCAAGGTTGCAACCTCGTTCAATGCCATCAAGAGCCTCACTCGCGTCTTCACGAACTCCACCGCGTCGGCTTCCACAGCCTCTATTGCTGTCAGCACTACTAGCTCGACAAACACGTCGGCTTCGACTTCACCCTCGTCTTCCTCCATCCATTCTCCAGCTTCTCCCGAGGATCGAGAGCAACCCAGACCCTCCATCCCACCACCGACTTACTCCCCCATCAAAGCCGCACCCAAACCTCTACACTCACCACCTGCCTACGCAAGCAGCCCCGGACCGAGACCCTCAACAGGCATCAACCCGCGATCAGACACGTTCATCACCCAAGGGCGAATGATCCCGAGTCAAGGCGAGGGGCCTACACTCCACTACGAGGCCGAGGAATGGGAGTTCATGAGAGTCCGCGAGGAGAGGAGAAGGTTTGACGAGCTGGAGGCGGAGCGGGATGAAGATGCTGGATGTTGCGCCCGGTGGTGGAATGTCCAGTCGGATCCGCTTCCCTGGGGGGCGTTCTACGTGTTTTGAGAAAGTCATGAACGTTCGGGGAAGAGGCGATGTTGGTGGAGATGAGTTGACTGAGACTGTTTTATGGGGATTATGGAAAGAGAATGGCGGCGAAAAGAGCGAGCGTCGACAATACGATACCCTTACGATGAACGAAAGTACATTTTTTTTTATCTCTCTACGGGCGGGAGAATTTGTGCCAAATTTACAGACTGGTACTGCAGTGCCATAGATTTCCTTATACAGTATCACTTCTAATATAGAACATTTCAAGAAGCATTGCTGCGTTTTCCTTCAGTCCCTTCATGGAAATGTTGATTTCTATCCACGCTCCCCAGAGCAGTCTGACAGGAATTTTGAAATTAGCTCCATATTGACTGATTTATTCAGAACACGTCAAATCTCACCCATGGATTCTCTAGTCGCAGTTAAGATCATACCAAACTTCTCATCCACGCCCTTTTTTCCGCCGAGTCCAGAGCTAATCACAAATAAGTCGAGGCAGCATGCTCCCGCCTCCCTCCCTCTCTCCCCATGCCCTCGATGAGCTGGCAGCGTGCTGACGTGAGGCAGCATCACAACAGGAAACAAGTTACCTTTGAAAGTTGAAACATGCCCGTCCATATGGATCAACTCACGAGTTGCACGGCGCGCTCGATTCCTAATCAAGCAGCACGGTGCGGTGGACTTTTGGGGGCGACGAGTTCTCTATCCTTGATTCGCCGGGCGAGGGATTCGCCTTCTTCCATTGTGGCGACTATATCAGCAGCCAGAGTTGAGCGTTGGAAAGTGCAGCTTCTCTTTCTGATAAATTCGAGAGGTGTATTCATTGTCTCGGGCCTATCGATGCGCGGACGAGAGGTTGTCGGTCGAATGCGCTGATAGCTTCTGCAGCCGCGCTGACAGAAACCACTGCCATGAAGTTGAGCCGGTCTCTGGCGACATACTTCTCGTGTTTGTTACGCATTGCCAGGGCGAAAATGCCAGCATCGGGTTTTCCTTCTAAAGACAGACCAAGAGACCAGTGGCACGTACTGTTGCGCGCTGATTGACATCGAGACTTCCACCAGTCCTTCCTCCTACCGACCTAATAACCCGAAGTCATATCTTCTAAAACACCCAGCCTGCGCATCTACCTATATTCAAGACCAATAAGCAAATAATCCAATCTTTCATATGCCAATCTTCATCACTAACATGCAAGCCGTGGTATGCATCGCCGACTAGCTACTGCCATTCGATATAGAGCCTACCTATGAACGAATCTCCATGCTACCGCTGTCTACCGATGGTGCATTTCAGCAATAAGAAGCAGGTGTTGGGCGATTGTTGATCGCGGTAACACTCTCGCCCAGGATTCGACGCCCGACTTATGCAATGCGGGTATTGGCAGGTCTTCTACCTGTTGCGTACGGTTCGCATGATTTGACACTTGAAGAGGAAAGAGAAAAGAGTTGAAACATACTCTGCTTCTTATCTTCACCACCAGGTCATGCTGAAACTAGAACCATTTGCCATGCAGACAAACCAACCTTGACCTTCTCCCACCTCACAGTTCACACTTCACAGCTTGGCGGTGACTCAACCACTGTCGTCTCTCCTGCCACCCCTTCACTCCTTCACTCCGTCATGAAATAGCACTCGTTCCTAAACTTCCCTCATCTCTCCCCCTTCCTCTCCCCTTCCTCTCCCCTTTCTCCTCTTCCTCTTCTTCCTCTTCTCAAACACAATCCCACCACATACACTCACCCGCACACCCTCCATACCCCGCCCCAAGGCCATCATCCATTAAGCACCAAGAGAGAATCGCCACAGCCATCAAGATATGATCCATGATCCAAAAAGGCAGAAGCGAAGCAAAGAGTGAAAAGACATCAACTCCCCGCTCAATCCCCAGAGGCAGCTAGCAGCTGCCTTGGATCATTACCGTCGACGCGGATCTAGCGCTTGGATGTTTTCGTTGTGTCCCGTAGGTCATGGAACGAGATGGGACGCCAAGGTATTGATGAGATCAATGTTCGATTTCAACTGCTCCCGAGCCTCTAATACCTCGATCGCGGAATCGGTTTGGTGGGAGCGAAATGATATCGATCGTTGCGAGTGAGGATTAAAGAGAGCTTGATCATCTGGGACTAGAGATGTGTGTATAGGAAAAAGAGGAAAGAAAGGGGAAAGAAAGGGGAAAGAAAGGGGAAAGAAAGGGGAAAGAAAGAGGAAAGAAAGGGGAAAGAAAGGGGAAAGAAAGAGGAAAGGGGAAAGAGGAAAGGGGATGTGATTGAATGCATGGTGGTGGTGAAGACTAAGGGTTACATTTATACAAAAACATCGTATCCTTCCTAGCGATCCGCACGTCAAAAGTCATCACTGATGACCGACCCGTATGAAGCCCCCTCCCAAAAATTCCGCGCCTCAACTTACCACCCAAAGTGTAAGGTTCATCCAGCATAAGCAAGGCTCCATACCATCCTTATCCCCCCAAAAGATTTATTCGCCCAAGCAGGCGACCATCAACCTCTCGTAATCACCGCTCGTCTCGCCCTTTATCCTTTGCACCAAGCTCGTGCGGTATTTATGCTGGTAAGCGCCCTTGACCTGCTGCATGTGATTTCTATCCCAGTGTACACGCACGACCCGGTTTACGAGTAGGTGGTCCTTTGTACCCGCGCCTGCCATGGCATCTTCAAGAAGCATAGCATCGCGCATGGCTTTATCGGTTCCGGTACGGAGTTGTTGCAGGAGAGCAGCTTCCATGTGTCCGGAGAATTCCTGCACATGTAAGTATTTGAATGATATGCAAAGGGAGAGGAACTCATACCATAATGATGACGGCATCCAAAGGTTTCGTGAATTTTTGCTTGTAGGTGTGTGCGATGGCGCTGATCTGAGCGTCGCTCCTCTGGGAGAGGATACTGCATACAAGCAGCTCATCCGTGCCGTGTCGTCCTTCGGTCGCCTTGTATATCTCCGAGACATCCTGATCGATCTGTTGTGGTACCACAGGTGCTGAATCCTCATTTCGATTCGCTGCCAATACCATCAGGAAATGCCGTTCGGTCTTCATGCTCAGATCTGATTTGACGTCGTGTTCGAGACTTCTGTGGTATGTTCGCTGATATAGATCCTTGATGGCTCGCATGTCCGCATTGCTTCTGCCCATGAGAATATCGGTGAGTACGCTCTCCTTCGTGCCAGGACCGCTCATTGCCTTGTGTAGCAGATAAACATCTTGCATCAACGGTCCTCTGATAATAGCGCAGAGCCCTTCTTCAAACCAGCCAGATACCTCGCCTTGTACTTCCGTCAACAGGTGTTTTCGATGGCGCTGGTAATATGTATCGCGAATGACATTGACCTGCAGAGGATCTTTTGTGGCTAGGGTCCTAATGAGTAGTTTCTCATCCGTACCGAAACCTTTCATGGCCTTTTTGCACGCTTCTGCATCTGCGGTACCATCCCAGGCAATCTGTTGTGGCGGGCCATAGCCTAGAGTTGCAGGCGTGGGAGGGGTGAAGACTTGAGGTTGAGTGTAGGTACTATATGGCTGTTGAGGGGGAGGAGCACCGTACCCCGGCTGAGGAGATGGTGCACCGTACTGAGGTTGGGGAGCACCATATTGGCCTGGTGGAGGGGCTCCGTATGGCTGTTGCGGAGGATAGCCTTGCTGCGGAGGGTATTGATTGGGGGGAGGCGCGCCATATGGTTGTTGCGGTGGATATTGGCCTTGAGGAGCCCCGTAAGGCTGTTGAGGTGGATAGCCTTGCTGAGGAGGGTATTGATTGGGAGGTGGTGCGCCGTAAGGCTGTTGAGGAGGGTAGCCTTGCTGAGGAGGAGGATATTGGCCATAGCCTGGTTGGGGCGAGTCTGTGAGGCACGAGTCAGTTTCATGCACGGCTGCGTAACATTGATCGAAGAGAACTCACGGCCAGGCGGAGGAGCGCCATATGGAGGCTGCTGATAACCACCTTGATTGTATGCCATGGTGTTTTCCGATCTGCGATCTGTCTGAGGCGAACGAATGGTCAATCTTGAGGGGTGAATGATATGGTTGATGGAAAGAGTAGCGATTAGTTGTAGGACAGCAAAGATGGCTTTATCTTTAGATTTCTAAGTCAAGCCGCGACGTCGTGGGAGGCAATCCAGCCGCAGTTTAATTCCATCCGGCGACAATGAGGGGCAGTGCGTCGATGATGCGGTACCGGTACTGTACCCAAGGCTGTGCAAAGCCACCCCCTGTGCCACAGCCAAGCGTCTTGGCAGTGAGGTAGGTATTACTCAAAATACAGGATTTCGGATGAACTGAAGAGTGGGCGAGGACGAACATTGTGTGGAGTATGAGAGATATGGTTGGAAGAGCAATGAGGCAAAGGGGATATTGTTGACTTGAATTGGTTGAACGAGGCAGATTGATTGATTGGATTGACTGGACATTGAACTGCAAGGCTGAAAATGCCTGGTGACCAAGTTGACCAACATAAAGACTAGCCTTACATAAATACGTTTCACGAGCATAACGTATCAATATCCGAAAAATCCACCAGAGTTACAGTACCAAGAACAGTGACTTTGAAGAGAATGCTTGAAATAACGGCACCTGGAAAACATTGTATTGCATTCATTGATTCGATGGGATGTAGCTTCATGCATAACTCTGCAGTGTCACCTACAATACCTCGACCATTCCATTCCCCCCTTTTTCCACATACGTGACTCACGAGGAAGCACTCTGCGAGCCAGATGGCTGTTAAGCACAAACCTCTTCCTCGACTTCGTTCTAGTTTGCTCTTCACTCGGGTTTTGGTATCAGTGAATGTTGCTGTGTTTCCAAAAAGGCGGCTTCTTCGTTGCCATTCGCGAGCAGTAAGGAGCTCAATTCGCTCGCTCTCCATCTCAAGAATTGCACTTTGCGCAAATTGTTCACTGTTCTTCCACAGTCCCAGATCGCAAAACCTATTTGATATATTGCGGACCCACCAATCCTGGAAATGGGAGGCCAAGCATTCACCCATCTCTCGACACCCCGCATGCCCCCTTCAGTCTATACCCGAGTCCTCGCAACGATACAAGCCATTTTAAAAGAGCATTACCAACTCGTCGGCTCGCCGATTGAAGCTCCAGGTAAAGACACCTATGGAGATGTTGACATTCTCGTCTTCCATCCACTCCCCGGCTCTCCCCTCGCAGAAATCACATCTCGTCCCGAGCTCGCAACCCAACTCTCCCAATACCTTGGTGCAATCCACCATATTCTAGGACCAGAGATAAATTTCGCTATTCCATGGCCTTCGGACGAAAATCATGGTGCTGAACCGGAGCAGTCAAAATATATCCAACTCGATCTCAAGATCTGCTCTTCAGAGAAGATGTTCCAATGGGAGCTCTTTCACGCCGCCCACGGTGATCTCTGGAACATCCTAGGCTCTACGATCCGGCCGTATGGAATCACGGTCAATAATCGTGGTTTCTATCTCCGCATTAGTCAGATCGAGAAGCTGGATCGGAAGAAGAGCATGGTGTTCCTCACCGACGACCACGGACTCATCCTCGATTTCCTAGGGTTGGATAAGGGGAAATGGTGGAGCAAGTTTGGAAGTAGAAATGAGATGTTCCTGTACGCAGCAGGATGCCGCATGTTCTGGATCAAAGACCTCGATGAATTGGATGCCGAGGAGGGCACGGGAGTCGAGGGTGGGGAGAATGGGAAAAAGAAGCTGAAGCATAACGATCGTGCACGGATGGCTAAACGACCGATTTTCAGAGAATGGATGGAAGTTTTCCTTCCGAGATGTCGGGAGAATGGCGGATTCGCGGGGGGTAAAGGTGTCACAAGAGAACAGGTTCGTGATGAGGCTTTTGCGATGTTCGGCGCGGGTGTTCAGACAGAGTACGAAACGAGGCTGAAAGAATGGAATCTGGCTAAACACAAGGACGAGATCTGGCGAGTGGTCGTCAAAGGCAGCGTTCCTGAAATCGAGGATCTGCAGTTCCGAGCTGCTTCGGTTAGGACGTTGAAGGGTATTGTCATGGAGGGAGAGACGTTCAAGGGAAAGCCGGTGCTGGAGGTGACTCCCAATGAGGAGGTAGGTAATTGGTCTTCCCTGAATAGAAATCTTTTCTGATGATGGAACTCCAGGGCTTCTGGGATGCAGACAAAGTTCGTACGTTCGTCGAGACGAATTGGAAAGAAGCGGGTGATATCGGATGGGCGAGACAGGAAGAACGAGCCAGAGAGGGTATGAAAGCCAAGGCTGAGAAGAAGAAGCTGCTGGAAGAAGAACAGACGAGGAAGAATATCGGAGACGATGAAGCTACTTCACCATTCTAGAGCGGAATTTACAAGCTTTTGGAAAATGGGAGGCCAAAGTCTACACATGGCTTCGTTCACGCTTTTGGTAGAACGAGAATAGCACTTCTTTGATAGACAAAATTCGAGTAGAAGCAGTATCCAAGTACGCAGATACTCAGATACTTGGGAGGATAAGCATGCTGATGTATTCCCTTCGCAGATTAAACCAAAGTTATCTGCTGTCACGGGACGAAGCTCAAAATATGCATCACGTGATCCAGGCCCCCTATTCTGTTTCGCAAAGTAAATGGAAGTTCCAACAAAGGATTCGACACAGGAGCAGCTTCTGGATTCAGAGTTTTTGTAACACTCAATTTTAAGATGTCGCTTCTGGAGCTAGGTAATAATTTACATCTGCAAACTTAGTACAAACCACATATAATTTTATCTGAAACACAAGAAAAAATATTTCACTGTAAAGAAACTAGTTCACAGCCTATATGCATTTAATCAATAACATAAAGTAATAGTAAATTAAAATGGAGCTGAGATCATTAAGCAAACATCTTCTATTAAACAAGCGAGGGACTAACTCTCTTAAGCTTCTTAATCTAACATTATAATCTAATTAGGCCCAATGCAGCGACTAGCGCAGTCTTAATTTTCTTCCATTGATTTCACTAGCTCCTAAACATCTAATGTTATAAAGATCTTAGCCCCCTTCCTTTATTTACCCTGCGTTGAATCTTCCCAAATTACCCACCCTATTGCACCCTGCACGGCTGCAAATCCGACCTGCAGTTACTTTCCACGACGGTGAGTTCATATTTCTAACAATGCACTCTGTTTTGCGCCTCTATCACATCTTGCACCAGCATATATTGCCTCACATCTCCAAGTCGAATATGAAGCTGATCATCTGTTTCTGCGGAAGGGTTTGCAGACCTTTTGCGCAATATAATACGCGCTCTGCCTCACCCGTGCTGCAAAGCTTCTCGCGACTCTATAATGATACAGTAAAAGCAACCAACACATTGCTCAGTCCTAACATTCACATGACGACCTCATCTTGAGCCTCTTGAGCCTCACTTCAGCTCACATTCGATTGTCATCTTTCCCTCCCTATCACCTACCTCCGACTCTCTATGTCGACATGGCCCCGCCTGCAGTGGTAGTGGACGAGAAGACCTCAAGCAGCAGCCCTCACGAAGAGTACGCGACACCAGGGGGGGTCTCCTCCCTTGCTGGTCACGAGACCGGTCCCGATCAAGATCAATCGGCCAGTCCAAACGCCGACCCGCCCGTCAAGCTCCACAATGGCCACCCTACCCCTGACCAAGCGAGAACGAGCAACGCCGGCGACAAACCATTCCTTCAAGAAACAACAAGTAAGGCATATATCAGTGGCAAAGTTACGGAAGTGACTTCAAACAACTCCAGCCGTTCCTCTCTTTCTGCTACTCCCAACGGCGTTGGCCATGATGCACCCATTATTCCAAGTTCTCTCGAAGTCCCCCTTACTGCCTGGTCGGCTCTATCTTCATCCCACAATCGCATGTCTACGCCTCAAAATGGTCCTACCTCAGACCTACCAGCACCAGTCTCAACTGCAGCAGCAGCAACTGCACAATCAACCAAACTTCAGGAGGAGGTTGCCGTCCTCAAGGATGCCATAAAAGATTCATCCCCAGAGGCACTACACAAGCTTCTACGAGACGAGTGGCGAGCATTTCTCTACACTCCTTTAGATGAAGACCACATCACCTACATTCTCCGGGCCTGTCTAAAGAACTCCACCCCAACTGTCGTTGAACAAGGCATTAAGGAGGTCTTCTCGAAACCTGAAAACCGATCCGTCATTGTCAATAACACATTGAAATATGTCACTACAAAGCAACTCATCAAGCAGCTTCCGACAAAGGTTCTTTCAGAGACCGTGGATAAGGCTCTCACGCATGTCAATTGCCCAACACTTATGGATCGAGTGCCTCAGGGAGTTCTTCGTGAAGTTGTTGCTGCCCAATTTCAAGTTCTATCAGGCCGGGAATTGGTTAATATGTTGGCTCAAGCAGGCCGTCTTGGCTATACCATGGAAGACACCATTGACGAAAGAACCGAGATTGTCATACCTCCAGACCGTCCTGAATCTGCTTATGCTCAAAACATCAACGATGGGATGAGTGGTATACTGTATTCTCAACCACCAATGAATGACCCCGCTATCCGAGACGCTTTGCTTGTTGAGCAAGAGAGGAACCAGGCTGCCGAGATTCAGAGCAGTCAACAAGCTTTTGTTCAGCATCAACAGCAGAAACAAAGGCAGAACTACACCCAGCCTCCTCTGCCTCCTCTGCCTCCTCTGTCTTCTCCGCTTCCTACCTCAAAGGCCATCCCTTTCCTTGGACCTTGTGCTTCTTGTGGCTTTGTTTCTCCTAATCGGGGCGGTCAGGCGTACCACGCGCATAAGATGCCTTGCAAGAACACCTCCAAGCAAGCTCCCGCCAGTGGTTGGTACGCCCGCTGTGCGAATTGTGGGCAAACGTTTACCCAAAACGCGGGCCTGTCGTATCATAATGCAAACCGTGTATGTTCATCAGGCAAATTTGCTGCTGACGCTACTCCTACTCCTCCTGCACCACTTCCGTATCCCGCTACAGCTCCACGTGCTCCTCCACAGCCATCGACGATTCTACCTCCTACTCGTCCAACGTACAACCAGATCCCTCGCCCTCCGCTTCATACACCTGTACAATCAATACCTCAAGCTCGAGTCTCAAATGCACAGGTAGCCATTCAAGCTATTGATCCTGAAGCGCGAGTTAATCCGTTATTACTTTCTCCCGAGAAGAAAGCCGAGCTAGATGCCGAGCTTACCGCCGCAGACCTCCGGTATCAGAATGACTTGGCGGCGATTACAGCCAATGGCGACCTCGACGAAGAAGGGAAAGACAGAAGACGGATTTCAGCAAAGAACTCGAACTCCACGAAAAAGAGCCAAATCCGAAAGAAATTTGGTGTAAGCTTACGATTGAGAGAGAAAGACAAGCTCGCCCTACAATCTGCACCTTTGTCATCTCCCGCCCAGGCTTCATCTCCTTCGAGAACAGGACCCTCACATTCGTCACCATACGTTCAGATTCCATCTCAAGTCTCATCACCAGCGTCTACGTTTCCGCCAATCAACGCTCTATCCCCTCCTACTGCCGTCCCCGGTCGTCCCCCAGCTATTCTGCCTCCTCAGTATGCACAGTCACAGATTCGCAGTGCGAGCAGCAGTAGAAGACCAGACGCCATGATGAGCGGCTTCGGGGTCTTGAAAATGAATGACACTACCCTCCCAGGAAGCTACCACAACCACTTCTCACACCCGAACAAGCGTCAGCGCATGTCGTCCGTGGAGCCAGCCCAGGTGAGGCCACCTGTAATGGCCAATCGTGTTCCTCCCTCGATACCCTCCCATGCTCCATACGGACCGCGGGGATCCGGAACTCCTACCGGCGCAGGCCTATCGATGATGGAGGTCAGTTCCGAAGACGCGGCCAGCAAGTTCCCAAAGAAGAAAGTCCCGATTGCAGGCGCGCAGGCCAAGTGGGAGCAGTTACAACCGCGACGGAACGAAGACAGCAGTTCCCCAGCCGAGACAAACCCGACTACTGCTATGCATCGCGTTGGATCAAACACCGTACGAGAACCGATCGAGATCGATTCGAGCAGCGATACAGACAAGGGCGAGCAGAATGGAATAGGATCGAGGGTTCTGGACCACATGCTGGCGAGTGGAGACAATCTACTGCCTAGCACCGAGGACACAGATTCCGAGGGCGTCACCCGACCTACGTCCAGTAGCGCTCCGCGTGGTGCATTCATGGCTAGACGGGGCGGTCGTCAGTCTTGAAAAAAGCGTTGCGTTGGAGTGAGCGATTGCCAAGGGTGGATGGATACATGCATGCATGAGAGCATTGCCATGCGTTGCGTTCAGGATGCGCTATTATGCGTTGGATTTCCTAACCCCCTTAGACACTCGCATATAAGTACTCGGGTGAGGCACCTCCTCGATGGTTTTACATGAAGCATATAGATGATCACAGCAGCACGCCGTAGAATCGGGCTGAGCTGGGTAGGCGAGCACAGCGTGTACTTATAATACAGATCGTTGATCTTCAACATAATTGGTCTTTATTGCGAACTTGTGAATAAGATGTCCAAAGGCCTAGCCGCCGATCCTCCATTCGGGAAGATAACCGTACGGCAGCTCAAGCACCGGGTGGTGCCGGGCCCTGTAACACGGCGTTGATCTACGTGAGGCTCAACTGAGATACATGCTGGGGTTTTTCGGGGCTTAGAAGTGAGATTCTTTCTCTTGATCTATGAACGGCGATCGCCCTTCGCAGCTGCTAGCAGGCATGCGATATCTACCGCATCATCCATCCATGACGGAACCCTCCGAATCTCTGCAACCAAGATGAGATATCCGGGCTAACAACCCAAAGAAAAGCGTCGACGAAAAATCCTCCGAGATTCGTCGTGATAGTGTCGATACACTTGCCCGAGACCTCCTTGCTCCTTGCGGCCAACTACCCCCTTCGATCTCAGCTGATCATCCTCTCGTCCGAAATAGAGAACACAGTCCTGCTCCGAAGCCAATAGGAAAACAGCGTTGTTGGTCGAATCAGTCGTCTGGTTTGGCGAGTTATACATGGCTCGCTGTCGTTGAGTATTGAGAGTGATATCTTTCATTCCGTGAGCTCGAGCTGATGTGATCTTCCGCGAATGCAACGACTGAAAAGCTGAAGGTCGTGCTACTGAGGTGGAACCGAAGCCGAAGCTTAAGTGCAATCATGGGTCTCAGTTTTGAAATAAAGGACTGCCGAATCTTTGAAAATCTCTCGCATTTCAGGCAACGGAAATGGCCAGAGGATGATGCAGGTAATGGGCTCAACCCTGGTAGTAAGTAGTAGGAACGAATGTGCCATTGAGAGCTTCGACAGGAGCCCCGTTGCTGCTGTTACTGACAAACTTTCCAAAGCATATTCCTTCGAAGCTGATAATGACGGTTTTCAATTCACCCGTGGTGTTGGCGTCGATGGTGTCGTCTTCATTAATGCCCGTCTGCATAGCAAGCCCAAACGGTACCTGTTCGCTCCCAAGTATTTGCGGATGATCCACCAAGACAGGAGTCCCATGAGGACAAACGGCTAGGTCGTTGACCCATTCATTCGGATACGTGGTGTAAACCCCGCATGGGGATTTTCGAGTCTCCAGACAGGCAAGGATGACCAACACCACAGTCAAAGTCATGAGCATCGCAGTATAGATCTTGTACCAGAGTGCGTTGCAGCAAGGTATAATGGAGCTTGTAGACCGACCGCTCAGGAAATAAAACCCGAAAACAAACGCCGAGACCCCGAGGAAGGTGGCGTAGAACAAGACCATCAAGAATGTCGTTACAGAGAGGGTGCTACGTTCCGTTTTGTTTGGGACCACGTAGAGGAAGCAAATCGCCAAGAGGCAACAGACAGGAACAAGGTAGATGATCCGAAATATAATAGCGCGCCAGCTATCTGTGCGATGGAACTGTTCCGCCGAATTGGACTCGGCTGAATCCAAAAGACTCATCGTGGTGTGAGATTTGGTTTCCACAAGAGAGGGATCCTGCTTCGACGGGACAGCGCCAGATGAGGGGTTGGTATTAGTCATGACACTGTCGACGTCGCCAAAGTAAAGGTAATCATCTGTCAGCCAGAGTGCTGCGAAGACTCGCAATAGACCGAAGACTGCGAGGGGGTAGAATATAGAACTGATGTTGATCGTTTCCGAGTAATCTGAGCCACTCCCCGCTATCCCATCGATCAGAGTTTTGATGGCCATCACACCCTGAATGGTAATGATAACAGTTGTCAGAGCACTTCCTGAAAACGTCCTGACCCTGTGGTGGGCAGGAAGTCTCAGAACGAACGCTCGACTTTTATCCATCATCTGCAGCGAGCCATCCCAGCCTTGAGCGGTCCAGAAGTATGCATTGCTTGCAGCCATTTGGTTGGCACTCCATGACTTAGCCCTCAGCCGTCGATCGGCAATGATGAAATATCGCCACAGGATACTTGTGGGATTGTATTGCCATAATCTCTCGTGCCAGCGCGGCCGTCTCGGTGACAATTGAGTTATACTTGGTGAGCCTCCGAAGACGTGGGCAATAAGGGGTGCTAGACAAAGCGTGAAAAGGTCTGCCCAGTCTGCGAATGATATTCCTCTTGCCTGGTATGCGAAGGGGAGGATATGGAAACCAGTTCCTAGCTATGTAGTTATCAGGAAGCAGTTCATATGTCCACAACTCTGAGTGTAACATACAAGATTGGGATCCACGTAAGAGTAGTTAAACATATTGAAAGTCCCAGCTGGCTACCTAGTGCGCAAGGCGCTGCAGATAACACTGATAACGCAAGAATAATGAGGCAAATAAGAATGGATAGTGAGGGTAGAAAGCTGGAACGAGAAAAACGACGAGGCGGTAGCACAAGGCGTGATGAGACACCATAGCCAGTTTAGCTTTCAGAACAAGGGGTAATTCCCCTGACCATGCATGTTGGTGGCACATCCAGGCCTGTGCTGGAAGCTTGTTGGTGCAAGTGCCTCTGTATCCAATGCGATGCATAACACTGATCACATCACCCCAGTTCAGCCTCCTGCAGCCCTTCTTCAGAACCCTGCTGCTACGGTCGCAGCGTGCCGAAACACTTGGCGCCGTGTCAAGCATCCGGAAGGCTATTAACATACCTTACAAATTGAGCTCCGTAGGACGAGATGAAAAAAACAAACATCTCAAGGGCAGGAACGAGTTCGGAAAACTTGCTTAGTCCTAAGCCAACGCAAATCAGCAACTTGTAGATTGTTGACTGGGGTTATCTCCGCAAAGACAAGTATTTCGAAGCAACGCCTCTCTTGTGCATATCCAACAATATCCACTTTATTTATCCGTAATTATCGTAAGGACCTGATAATCCTTACACTTCCATCTCGGTAAGGATCCGTTCAATAGAGCAGGATACGGCCCCCATACTCCATAGCATGATTTGGTAAGACTTGACTCTGGCTGGTTTGAGGACTGGTGGCGCCGGAAGCTCTTGGACGAGTAGAGATCTCTGAGGCAGCGTACGCAGATACAGATCCTTTGATGTTGTCCATCGTGGTTCCAGGATTCTCAGCAAGCTATTATGTTGTCGAAGTGGAAATTATCTTGTTTATAGGAACAATATTATATCTCAAAACAGACTGAAGCCTACAGTGTCGGTAGCGCCAATCCAGTGTTAGATTCACACCCCTCCCCACGCTCTTCGACACCAAAAAATCTTCATCGCAATTTGTCTAACCCAACATGCTTATACTCATATACCATCCATGTTTGACTCAAACAAGACGATGGTCGATCTCTATTTAAAACTCATTCGCGATGCTAGACATCGAAAAACTCGACGGAGAGAGGGTGTCGCCGTCACTAGATATCAAGTGAGTCTCCCTTCTACAGACTCCGAAGCAATCTAATATCTCTATAGTCCCCTTAAACTCTTCGATATTGCCAAATCTCAGGGCAGACCACTATATGCAGCAGCGCCAATGGTGAGATACAGCAAGGTGCGTTCCGCATTCCATCTCAATGGAGAGGAAGTATCTGGCCTGATTGGGACAGCTCGCATTTCGGCAGACGGTCGCTGAGTACGGAGCTGACTTGGCGTGGACTCCTATGGTATGATATTAGCTTGGCCTACTTCAAACCATATCGAATACTTAAGGGATGTTAGATTCTCGCAAAGGAATTCAATCGAAGCATATTCGCACGTGACAGTGGTGAGCTTGCCTTTTGAGATTGAGATTCTTCCCCTTACTCTCGAGATATATCAAATTGGAATTGAATGTAAGGCTCACATCACAGATTTTACAACTTCGATCAAAGTCCCACCAACCATCGTTCAATTTGGATGTAACTCCCCCATCGAGCTCTCACGTGCAACTACTCTCCTCGCTCCCTACGTCAATGGCGTGGACATAAACTGCGGCTGTCCCCAATCTTGGGCTTGTGCTGAAACACTGGGTGCTGCATTAATGCACAAGAGAGAACTCGTTGCAGAGATGGTCAAAGAAGCCAAGTCCGCCTTGAAGCGAGATGGCTTTGAAGGCAAAAAGACCGTCAGTGTCAAGATTCGCATCCATAAAGACTTGAGGGATACCGTCGATTTCATCAACACCGTTCAAGCTGCTGGCGTGGACTTCCTCACCATCCATGGCCGCTTGCGGAGTACTCCGTCCTCGCAGCCTGTCAATCTCAAAGCTATCGAGATCCTCACCTCCCACACCACTGTTCCGACCCTGTCAAATGGGGATGTCTTTACGGTTGCGGATGCGAAACTTCACGCTGAAGTCACTGGAGTTGGTGGCGTTATGTCCGCCCGTGGGATTTTGCAGAACCCTGCATTGTTTGCTGGGTTTGATAGCTGTCCCTGGGAAGCGGTTGAGATGTTCATGAATAAAGTCACACGGGCACCGATCCCATTCAAGCTCGTGGTCCATCACGTGAGCGAGATGGTTGGTAGCGATCGTGCTGGTGGACAGACCGGAGGAGGAGCTGGGCCATTGCTAAGCAAGGACCAGAGAATGGAAATGATGACTTGTCAGAGTATGTTGGAGCTCATGGATTTCCTGGATGGCATAAGAGAAGTACGAAGACTCTGAAGACTGTGTGAGTAGTAGCAAGGTGTCTTTGCCTTTGAATGAAATCGCTGCGTCTATCTTGTTCTCTTCTGTTATACCATTCCCACGCTAAATTCAACGCCTAGACCTATGATCTATGATCTGTGGTGCCACTATTTACCCCTTCAACCAGGCGCCGAACAAGCTTTTGACATCAATCTTCATCCTACAACACGGCCCTTCAAATGAAACTTGGCATCGGCTTCAACCATTTGGAGCATCCGCCATATATCACTGACCCCTCACCGGATGAGGACCGCTCCTGACCCAGTGCACGGCAATACCACTGAACACAGCACCCCAACACCTCAATTTGAAATGGCTTTCTTCGATGAAGCTCTTTGCCCGAGAAGACCTTCTATCAAGTGATTCACTGAGCGGAGGAAGTTCTTCGATTTGAGGCGACCTGCTGCGAGGCCGGGCCGAGTCCAATTGGGCTGGGGTGGAGGTACTCCTGGTGCTATCGACAGGCTCCTCGCTTGTCTCGAGCCCTTGCACGTTTGTTGGAGTCGATGGTGCGTCCTGTGGTTGTTAGTTCTGAGCAGCGCGTAAGCCTATGCCAGGATATCAAACATACCGCTGGGCCTGAACCCCTAGCTTTGGGCGCTCTTGACATGCTCTCATCTCGCTCTTCAATCGCCAGATTTTCCACCTTGGCAGCATCCTTTACCCGGCTCGAGACCTCCTCCACCGAGAACAACTCAACAGGCGGTTGTTGCACGCTCGTCTGGAACCGCACTTCCTTCTTTGCAGCACTCTGCGCAATAGCCAGTCGCCGCACAAGATCTGGTGTGGTCTCAGCTGCCGAAATGTATGCTTTGAGTGAAGCATCCATTGCTGCGAGCTTGAGCAGCACAGTTGCCGTCGTCAGAGCTTCTTCCACCCTGGCCATCTGGTCGCTGTTGGTTTGATCCAGCATCTGGTACGTCTCCGATATGCTGGGAAGCGCATCACTGCCGACTGGGCTACGAAGTTGGGTGAGCATTTTGAATATAGAAGTTGTGAATGAACAGTTAACGACTAGCTTGTACAGATATCAAGCTCTTGAGTTTCTTCCAGCATCTTGGGGATGAGACGGTCATTTATTATCTCCCTCATCAATCCGAGGGCGCTATGTACCTGCTGGTACGAAAGTACATACCGCCTCGGATGGAAGGGGCTGTGAGTCAGCACGCAGGTCAGCAAGCGAAAGGTGCTGTACAGCCTACCTACTGTACAGTACGCCACACACCGCAACTTCAATTATGCCAGTCGAAGCTCTGAGTAACTTCTCTGCATGCATGACATTTGATTCCTCAGTCCATTGCGTCCGGATGAATCCATTTCCTCAATTCATCCCAGGACTTTTCGGGCCCACTGCTTATCCCGTATCTGGGGCTCAGCGTGGGCGTTGCAGCAGAACGGTGGAAACTGTGCGAAGGTAGCCATTGCTTACAAGATCCTGATCATTCAATGTTTCAATGATTAGGAACGATGGAGACTGCTTATTAGAGTCGGGAATTCCCCAATTCGGCGAGATATCGAGACTCGGAGGAGATTGATCGCTCTCCGGAATTTAATCGTGAGTGCGACGTCACCGCCATCGAACCACCCATGGTTTTGATCAAATAAGATCTCGGAAAAAGGTGGGACTTCATGGACTCTCGATGAAACACACAACACCACATCGCTCGGAGTTTCTGAGCAATGAAGGCCTTGGTTCATACAACGACACATTGCGAATTTCATGGCAGTCGGAAAGATGTTTTGTGAGTTTTCATTATTGAGCTGTGAAACATGTGGCTATAGGATCTGTCCCATCAGGCCTGAGACAATTCGCTGCAATACAAGTAGAGGCGTTCCAAGGAAGTCTAAACTATGAAACATGTGGCTATAGGATCTTTCCCATCAAGCCTGAGACACTATTAGACCAGCCTGATGAACGAAAGTATGATACATATGGCTATGGGAGATTCCCCAATGAGCCTGAAACATTGATAGACCAATCTGACGAATTCGAAAGTAGGAAACATATGGCTTTGGGTGTTCCCCATCAAGCCTGAGACAATGTGTTGCAGGACAGTGGTCTGGTGAAGTTACTAGGCGACAAGGCCAACAGACAACCGCGACGAAAAATAGCATATCAAACACGACCCAAGCGATATCGTCCGTCATAATGAGCTTTGGTCAAACAGTTAATCGTAACTCGCTGGACCCAATCGGCAACTTCACAATCGAGGTAATGAGCCGCAAGTCGTGCATGCTTCTCTCTAACCTCTGGATCGTCGGAGCTCAATTTCAAGCACTCTCTGCCGTTGAGATCGCTGGCACATGTTTTCTTCACATGTAAGCTTGAGCAGCCTCGAACGTCGCATTCGGCGGGCAAGTACGTCTTGCAAGGTTTCTTCATCGTGCAACCTCCTTCCAGGTCTTTGTTGAGGAGACAGGCTTGGCCAAGAAGGAGAACCGGGCAGTAACCAAGGTACTTTTCATCGAGCAATGTGACCATCTTCTCGATACTGTGCTACTGAAATGTTAGATGATTGTACCTGGATCATTTGGAGTACACGTACCTTATGATCGTAAAGCAAGAGCTCTCTGATGCGCGGGTCTATGGCCTGAATTGGATTCACGGCATCCTTTGGGAGAGATAAGTTGTTTGCCTTGATGTGGTCGTCAATGAATTTGTCGCTGGATTGATGTGATTCAGAGGAACGTGCGCTCCATTGAGTCAAATCGACGTCTTTAACGAAGAATTTGTCCTCCTCCTCATCATCATCGTCCTCATCCGAGTGCGTAGAGTGGCCGGGCTCGGAACAGCTTTTAGCGCTTGCAATTGAGGCGGCTCTGTTTTCAGCAGCTTCCTTAGCAGCTTTCTTGTCTGCCTGGGAAGAGTTAGCAATGTGTAAAGGCTAGCTAGGGATGTTAGGTTGCCGTACCTCAATCTTCTCGTTGATATGTGCGAAGAATCTCTCCTCATGGCTAGAAACTCGGGCCGCTGGCTCAGCTGGTAGGAAATTGACAGGGATCGTGCCTGGCAGGGAACCCGAACTTGGACGAGAAGCTGGTGAGGTAACTGGCTCCTGCTTGATGGCTCTGGAAGCAGGTGTATGAGGAGTTCCCTTCGGCTCTGGAGAATTGTCCGGCCCAGCGTTACTATTGACAGCATTGAGCGTGGCAGAGGAGGCTTCATCTTGGGCAGCTTTCTTATCTATCTGGGAAGAGTCAGCTTGGAGTGTATGCCAGCAAAAAGTCGGAGTCAGCATACCTTGATTTTATTTGCGAGGAACAAAAGGAAAGCCTGCGTATCCAGCCCTTGTGATTTTGGCGAACCTTCCTTGGCAGCTTCGTTGGCGGCGACTCTGCAATCTGTCTTGAAGAAGAAGTCAGTAATGGGCAGAAAGCAGCCGAAGTCTGAGAATATGAATACCTCAAAGTTCGAGCTGAGCTTCGTCATGTTGGCCTTGCCTGCGGCGGGATCGTGGACCTCAGGCTGTTGTTCCATGAATCCAGATCGCACCTCTGCAACGACATGAGACTGCACTGCAATGTCAATTGTTTTACTCGTGCCCGCAGACAGCTCCATGCTGGGAACATCGGCATCGGAATTGGCATCGAAGAAAGTAAGTCGGGGACCTGGTGGGGTAACAGGCGTCAATGTAGTTGATTGAGTGACGTCGGAAACAGCAATCTTGAGAGCTTGCAAAGCAGGATCGAGAGCTAGTTGGGGAGTCTTGGGAGAAAAGGTCGCCGCCTTGGGAGACAGAGGACTCTTGGGAACGAATCTTGTCGCCTCGGGAGATATAGGGCTCTTGGGAGAGAATGCCTCAGCCTTGGGAGACAGAGGACTCTTGGAAGTGAAATTTGTTGCCTTAGGAGATGAAGGACCCTTGAGAGAGAATGCCTCCACTTCGGGAGACAGAGGACCCTTGGGGGAGAATTCTGGAGCCTTGGGAGACAGAGGAACCTTGGGAGTAAAACCGGCGGCCTGAGGAGATGTGGGTCTCTTTGGAGAATAAATGGCAGCGGTGGGGGAGAGAGGTCTCTTGGGAGAAAAAGTCGCACCGGGCTCCGTTGTTGTGTCGTCCTTGTCAGAAGCAGCACTTAGCTCAGCAGGCGAGGAAACAACTTCAAGAGCTGGGAGAGGATCAGAAGTCTCTGGCTTCGACTCAACAATGCTGGAGCGGGAGTTGATAGCAAGCTCAGTATTGACTTCCGTTGCCCACTCCTGAAGATCTTCGGTGTTGTTCGAAACGACATCGGAAGTAGCAGACGCGGAAGAAACGCCAGGAGTTGGATGAGAAACAGAAGTTTCTGGCTCTGACTCATCAATGTCGGAGACATAGTTGGTATCAAGATGCTCAGTAATGACTTCCGTTTCGAGGTCTTGAAGGTCTTCGGGGTTGCTCAAAACGATGTCGGAAGTAGCAGCCGAGGATTCAATTTCAAGAGCTGGTAGAGAAACAGAAACCTCTGCGTCCAACTGATGGCTATCGCAGATGGTGTCATCATCAACAGTTGGAGTATTGACTTTGGCCGGAGACTCTTGAAGAAGTTCGGTGCACAATGCGACAACGTCTTCTAGAGCAGCAGGCTCGGAAGGCTCAGATGAGATTTCGACAGCTGGCACGGATGTCGTGACGATTGACTCAGAAGCAACATCAACCAATGAGTCAGTCTGCTGTGGGGTTGGGTCAGCCTTAGGTGCTGCCTCAACCACTGGAGAATGTCTTGTTGGAAGGTGGGAAGGGACTCGTACAGATGAGTTCAAGGAACCGACGACCGATGTGACGGGAAGGATGATGAGACTCTCTGGGATGTTTTCAGGCTTCTTCGATGACTCAATGATATTTGCTGTTGCAAGTTGACGGTCTGCGGATGAGACTGAGGAAGATACGGTAGTCTTGATTTCGATCGAGATCAGGACATTCTGGGAAGCAATTATCTTTTCCAGCGACTCTTTGTTCAGAATGGCAGGTCGCGATAGGCGTCCTGGAGTGTTGCCAGGAGATATGCCTTGAATGATATGCTCGAAAGGTTGGAAGTAAGGCTCTCCAGTCTGTTCAGCTTTGCGCGTCAAAATTTGCAATGCCATCTCTGCCACACGCAAGCTCTCCTTGCCAAGACTCATCATTCCTTCAGTCAAGTTTCCGACTTGATTCTCGAGGGCGACAATGTAGTCTGCAATAGCTTGTGATTCGTTGATCACAGCGTTGAGCAGTACTGCTGCGGGGATGTTTTCAACTCCTCCTGGAATGGAGCCAGGTAAAGGTGAGGTTGCCATTTTTGGTGGCGAGTTCAACTATTTGAAGTCATCAGAATATTGATCAAGTGTAGAATGGGAATAGAGACTCACGTTTGATGGGTAGTTTTCGTTCTAATTGACCGCGAGGTCGTTATCTTCTTCGATTTGTGTATGTGTGGTTGGGAGGGGAGAAGAAGTTGAAGAACGGTGGGAGAGAAGAGGAAGACTTCTGTGGCAAGCGAGATTCCCTCGCGACCAAAGTGAAGTGATATTTTCACTTCAGAACAATCTGTTTGTGGGCGATCTTACAATCATAGGGCAAGGCAATCTAGACCTTGAAATGTGTTCGCCTTCATGCTTCACCGGTTATCACAGCTTTCTATTCGTCTTATTCTTCTACTTAAACCAACATTCGCATTGTCGATCTTAGAATTCTCTGCAATGACTCCTACGAATTACATCAGGTCCCAGGCCAACTAACTCCTGGAAATAGCTTTACCGGTGTACGAATTTACAGTTCATGGGTCAAGTTACAACCATCTAATTCTATATCTTACCGAAAGCTCAACACGATATCTCGCTACCCAAAGACCGGCTATTAACCGCGACTTGCCCCTTCTCCAAACAGAACGACTCCCAAGTTCTCGGTATCAGAGAAATAGAACAATCAATCAGATTTCCATAGCATCCCTTTATTCCACGAAACCAGAAGAATGACTGCAGTACTTTTGCAAGAGTCGCTCAATGCTTCAACCTGGCTAATTCCCAGTAATCAGCAATGTCCTCCTCCAACACCACCAGCAAAATCAAAAAGCATCCAGTTCCATCATTCCCATCTTCTTCAACACCCCATACAACACTGCCTTCCGTCATCTCTTATCCCTAGCCATCACCACAACAACTTCGACGCCCTCACCATCAAAGCTCTATGACTCCCGTTCAAGCACGGAAACTGAGCCGCAGAGTCAGCGTACTAGTAATATATCCTGCTTCCTCTCCCTCAAACCAGAGCCTCCTCTGCTCTTGCTAGAGGATTGACGTGACCTAGAAGATCTAGCTGGTGCTGACATTGCCGAGTGAGCGGGAATGTCGTTCGTGGTTTGAGCTAGTCTCGAATCACTCCCATCATAAATCCAGCGGGGATGTTTTGGGATGAAGTCAAAAGCTAGCGGGGTAGCACGGCAGCATCTAAAGCCCTCAATTGAGTCAATACTCCGCGTAGTGGAGAGTGCTGAATCCTCAGAGGAAGGAGGAAAGATACAAGTCACGAAAGAGCTGCTGCATATCCAAAGTACATGAGCATGTTCATAATTTACCTCCGTCACCCTGAGCGGGCCACATATGAAGCCTATAGTCCAACTCCAGAGCTAATCAAACAGTAGCCAGACTCCACAGTATGCCGGTATGAAAGGGTATACCCACCAACTCCAACTCCACTTCTGTATCAGAATGCTCGAACCTTCGCAAAATTAGACCAATCGCTCGCAGAAACCTCCACCATCATCACTCAGAGATACCTCCCCTCTCGATGCGCCTCCCTGAGCCCAGCGATGACTTCCCTGAACCGCCATTCCTCCTGCCCACATCCCCTGACATGAACCCTCTTTCTCTTATGTGACGGCGCCCCATTCATACACTTGCCCGACCCCGCACAGGGATGTTTCTCCTTGTTCAGCGTATAAACACTCAAGCCACCATTCTCCTCGCTCAAGTCGTCAATACAGGTAGCGAATTCGTGGATGAACTGACAGCGGCGGTTGGGGCAGAACTCCTGCTTGCTGGGAGAAGTGGAACCATTTCCCTTGCCCTTTGTCTTCCGGGGCGTGTACCAGCTTTGCGTTGATTCTTTCCGTGGAGTTTGGGATGAGGGAGAAGCTGTGCTCTTGCTGAGGCTGATGTGCAAGTTTTCTCCTTCCGCGGGACTCTGCTTGGTGGGTGAAGAATCTTCGTTGAATCTATACGAACCACCAACTTGAGAGACATTATCAGATTTGTTTGGACTGTGCTTATCGTTGTTGTAGTCGCGACATAGCTTTTTCATAGGGCAGTCATTGCGGGGGCAGGGTTCGAGACCAGTGAGGGAGAAGGGACAGATGAGGCGGAAGTGTGGGGTTAGACCGTCAGAGATCATGGCTAGGACTGCTTCGGCCATTGGCTCGTTTGATTGACGAAGATCCCGCTGTAGAGTTTCTGCGTAGGTCGGTGTGGGCGTTAGCGGACGAGATGAGAAAGCCGAGCTTTTTGTAGGGGTTTTGTAGGGCGATTGACGTTTGGGTTGCAAGGTGGGTTTTGCGGAGAGGGGAGGGTATTGTGAAGAAGACGCAGGTTGGCCGTGCGTTGCAGGGGATTTTGGAAGTAGAAGGAGAACGGAATGTGAGTGGAGGACGCTTGCGTAAGTTGGTTGAGACTTGACCTGAACGTCGGTATTTTCACTGCGACTTGGAATTCGAGGAGGTGGAGAAGGGCAGTCGGTAGTGGCACTGGTGGGCTGCCCCGTGGCTGAGCTCCTTCCAGGAGAACGCATGACTGGTGAGAAGATTTCCTGCGACTCTTGATGAGAATCAAGAGTTCCGAATGGGAGAGATGAAGCAGCTGAGCGTTGTAACATACCGTAACGTCCGACTTAGTAGAAGAAGTACTACCCCCAACGCTGGGAACGAATGCTTCCTGCACACCATAAGCTTCAGTTTCGTGCACAACATGCCTGGCCAAACCTACTGCACTGGGGTTCCAAGACGACTTCTTCTCCTTGACTTCTTCACTCCCATCCTTTCGCTGTCCCTTTTCTTTGACGTCCGATTCCTCACCACTGCCAATAGAAGTCTGACCCAAAGCATACTTAACCGCCTTCACCCTATTCAGGATGTATGCATCCCAATTAGTCTTACCCTCAACCACGGCTTGAGAAACAACTGCAAACTCTTCATCATCCAGCCAAACACCATGCATGACCTTTCCTCCGCCCCGCAGGCGACAGACCTCATGCTCAAGTCGATCAACAGTTAATTGCAATATGCCTCGCATGGTAGTCTCTACACGGAACAGATGCCGAATCGTGTAATCCATCTCTTCAGCTTGCTTTATCTCACGCTCTCTCTTTTGCTCTATCTCTTGCTTCAGTTTGAGGAAGTCGTGCTTGAGACGGATGTTCTCGTTGCCCATGGCTTGGATGTTGGTGAAGGTCTCTTCAGGATGAGTGCTCACGGCCTGGAGAAGGTCGACAGGATTGCGAATCTGAAAGCCATTTGCATTGTTGGTCAGGATTGAGCCGCTTTCAAAGGTCGCATGGCGGGGCATAGAAGGCGAAGTAAAAGGAGATCGAAGAGTTGGGAGAGTTGCCAGTGACATACGTCGAGGACGTAGTCTGTAGATCCCAGAGGGAGAAGTCATGCGACGATTACGAATCGGGATGCTAAAGCCAAGCCCATAGCCGTTTACTGTTTGTATCGGTTTGTAGTCTTGTGAAGGTGGAATGGTAGCAGTGGTCATCATCGGCGGAGGCTGAACAGCGAGTTGATGTGCGAGGTGGGTTTGGAAAGTAGATGATGTAGGCGTAGGTATGGTGGCAGGACACGATGAATCAGGGAGGACGAAATCATTTCCGTTCGATGGTGCCATATCGGGAATCACTTCGTGCAATTGAAGAGGTTGATTGCTGATGAAAGTCTTCTCTCCGCCTTTGCGAGTGCTTCTTCCTCGAGTTGGTGTAATGATCGCACCAGATTTGAGCGAATCCTGAGCCGTTGAAGGTGACTCGACTGGATCGATGAATTCTCTTGGAGGACGCGGAGGAGAAACGAAGACGGGATCCGACGAAGGTGCCATGGTAGGCAATTTCCAGAGCTCTTTTGTTGTGGGAAACTGCTCTTCCATATCTAGGAAAGCCACAGTCAGCAAACAATTAAAGGACTTGAGGGGACCACACGAACTATCCAGAAGCCATTGGAATGGTAACCTGCTTGAAGCGTTTCGGATTTGTTTATGCTGTAAGGCAGAGCAGAGTGAGATGGAGCCGTGCAAGTACGCGATTCCGGGTCACCGCGAGAACCGCGTGCAATGCTGAATTGGTCAAGATGGACAAGTGACTCGAAACTCACTTTCGAGGTGAAACTATAGTCAAAGCAAAATCATCAATATCCAGGATGAAGTGGCTTGGATAAGCTAGGGGATTCAAAATAGTGAACCATCTACCTGGGCGAAGGTCATCACATGATATGACACGCTCAGAAATGGCCTCTTTTCAAAGCGATAGCAGTTGAGGAGCAAGCGAGTCTTTGAAATAGGCCATCTCACGAACAAGACCTCATCCTGCTAAGCCACAGAAAATGAACGAGATAGATGTATCAGATGACTCCTCCTGATAGGTTTTTGATATTCAAATGGCTCAGCTTTGTCAATAATTGTGGGTGTCAATTTGCTTGCGAGTCTGCTTGGTATTAAAAACATCCTATACCTTACCGGTTCAATAGGTCCTTTTGAGGGTGTAAAAGGCGTTTTGCTGCTTCGAAGTACTACTTGGTCGACCTTCACTTGAAAATCGTCCACATATATCTCTTAATCATGGTAGCAACCGCCCGAGTTTATATAAAGTATCATTCAAATGCGGTTCCATACATGAGCTCGAGGGCTCTTCTATCCCAACGCCATCTATCCATTTCCGACGTCATTTTGTTCTCGCAGCACATGGAGTCCAGCTCGAACCCCTTTTAAGCCTCCTCAGGCCAAACGTTGTATCCAAAGGTATCCTTCATATTCACAAATCTCGTCGCTCGTCCTTCAGCCACTTTATTGACAGCGCCAAACTCCTCGTCTGTCAATTCGATCAATTTCGCGTTGCTCTCGATACGCCCGGGATTTGAGCTCTTCGGTAGGACTGCGTATCCTCTCTTCAGACCCCACGCAATGAGGACTTGTGCAAGTGTGGCTCCCTTTCTCTCTGCAATTGCTATCAAATCCTTGTTTGTGGACACCTTCTCTCCAGTCCCTGGGACTTGATCTTGGGACCCTAGAGGCGAGTAGGCAACAGGCACGATGGCTTTCGATAGGAGGTATTTGGAGAACTCGGTTTGGGGGAGGAATGGGTGAATCTCGATCTGATTGACGGCTGGTCTGACTTTCGCAAATTTCAACAAGGACTCCAGGCCTTCCTGCGTCCAGTTCGAGACACCGATACTCTTGGTAAGGCCAGCATCGTAGAGAGATTCCATGGCTCGCCATGTTGGCTCAGGGTTCTCGGTGAGGTCTTCCTTGATGATATACTATAAAGGTGTTAAACTTTGGCGACGTCACACGCCGCACAGAATAACATACCTTGCCGTCTGCTCCAATCTTCACAGTGCGGTCTTCATTCTTCTCCGCAGCAATTGGCCAGTGGACCAGGAACCCATCCACATAAGCCGTTTGGAGCTTTTCTAACGAATTCTTCAAGCTCCATTCCACATCTGCAGGTTCGTGTAGATGATTCCAGACCTTTGTGGTAATAAAAATATCCGATCTCTTGACATCGGGATTCGCAGCAAGGTACTCGCGCATTCCAGATCCAACTTCGTCTTCGTTCAAATAGAACCAGGCGCAATCGAGATGGCGATACCCGGCACTCAACGCTGCCACCACGGCTTTGTGTGTTTCACCTTTGCTCCCCTCGTTGGCAAAGGTACCAAAGCCAAGGGATGGCATCTCGAGGCCATTGTTGAGCTTAATGATTGGCCCTGTGACTGATGCTGCCATTGTGTATTTTGGATATGTGGAATCGGTGTTCAGATGTTGGTGAGGAATAAGGACAAGGTGGGACGGATGGAGTAGTGGTATCTTTCATAAGAAGAGCGGATCAAAGCTATGCTGTATCGAAGGCAAATTGGTTAGGACTGTATCAATGGTTCAAAGTTTCAAGAAAGTTCCATGGTTCCATGGTTCCACGGTTCCATGCTCCTCTTCGCTCGCCCTTGCAAACTCTGCACGACATTTCCTCGGGAAGCAGCACGGCACCGCATAGCATACCTGGCATGAGGCAAGGCGACGTCGGCATGGCATGGGCAAGTATCCTCAGCTCAACAAAGAGCGGTGTATGACGTATGATGGACCCTTTGATGGACCATTGTGTGTATAATCCCGAAAAGAATGGAGCTCTGCAAGATTCATGCTGCGCTCATTCACCAAGCGTGAGCAATGAGTTGGCGGCGGGACGTCTGTCGGATACCGGTTGCGATTACGATAGCAGGTGAAACGCCAGCAGGATCTATCTTTTAGGGTTTTCTTAGCGCCAACCGCCAGATGCGACTGCCGAGTCGCTTAGAATAGGGACCACAATATACTTTTTCTTAGAAGCTGAACCAACTTCCAACATCCAACAACTAACAACCACCAGAACATCCACGCTTCCTTAATAATCAAATCCTCATACCACCACCAGCACACATCCCTATCCCAGCTACAGCCTCAACCCACCTACCCACTTACGCAGTACACCTACTATGATCGACATCGTCGTTCCTTTCCTACTTCATGCTCGGCTTCTATCCGTAAAGAGGAACAGGCAACCCGACATGTGGATCTTCCACATCCTTCTACTTCCCGTTGCGGCGACACTGCGGACACTTAAGTGGCGTCCCGGACGTCATGCTGGGTCCCTCTCTTCTGCAAGTCTTTCTTTCAAACCTTCTCATACCAATCATTATGGCAGACTCCTGCAAAACCCGCTTTATGACCTTATCTGAACCACAACAGAAAGCCCAATGGTGGTGCTTCGTATTTCCACACTGACCGTCGTTTCCTTGCATGCCACTTTCTTTTCCGAGCTCCGCTTTTGATACAGCTTTTCAACCGACGTTACCATTACACTGGATCACTGGTTCCTTGCAAGGCTTGACCTCCAGAGGAAGGGCTCTTCCATGTGGAGCTCTCGATAAGGGTTTCAAATGACGGCAAACGTAGGCCAGTGAGTTCCTGGTCGGTGAGGATGATTTCACATGTGTCGGGAGCTTCTGTTTGCATCGATTTTGGCGGAGAATTCTTCCTTTCATCTCCTATCCTTTCTCTAGTGTGGTTTCAAACATTTTCATCTCTGATATATACGCTGAGCTTTCGTCCCACACAAGTTACATTCCTCCACTCTACCATCATATTTCACCTACCCAATCCATCTGTCTTGCCTCACAGCATACCGTTCCATTCATACTCAACGATCTTTAAAATGCCAGCCTTCGACGACAGTGATTTTGGTGTCGAGACACCAAAGTCACCAATGCTGGCAAGACCCCACACCCCGATGTTAGAGCATCTGCAAAAGATCACCAGCAATGGATCACCAAGTAAGCACCACAACTTGGTTGTGCCAACAATGGAGAAGGATACTGGTGCCATTGAAGTTCCGGCTTCGAGATCCTCTGTTGCAGAGGCAGAGCACCTCATGCATTCATTGAGTGGATCTCCCTCGCAGGTCCAGAGAAGATCCTCGCGAAATAGCTTTGGTGTTTCATTGCCAATTCCACGATCAAAGCGCCAGTCCCGATTGTCCTCAGTTGCAAAGCACGATGGCTTACCAACGAGACCTGGTATGCCACCGATCCAGCCCACTCGCGATCTCCTTTCTTCCCAAGTCCAAGATATGTCGACAGTGAAGACGGCTGCGGCAAAGGACATGGCATTTGCCTTTGACATTGACGGAGTCCTTGTACACGGTGACCGTTTGATCCCGGAAGGCAAACGCGTCCTTGAGATATTGAACGGTGATAACGAGCTTGGTATCAAGATCCCCCATATTTTCTTGACGAATGGATCTGGGAAGCCTGAGGCTGCTCGATGCGCTCAACTCTCGAAGATTCTCAACTCGCCAATTTCTACCGAGCAGTTCATCCAATCACACACTCCTATGTCTGCCTTGGCAGAATATTACGAGACCGTACTCGTGGTTGGTGGTGAGAACTATCAATGTCGCGAAGTCGCCAAACAGTACGGCTTCAAAGACATCATAGTGCCAAATGATATCGTTGCTGCACAATCTACCCTTTCACCCCTGAAAGAGTTCTTCACAGCCGAGCAACGGGCGACTTCAAACCCCCGAGACTTCAGCAAAGTCAAAATCAACGCCATTCTCGTCTTCTCCGACTCCCGCGATTATGCCACGGATCTCCAAATCATCATGGATCTCCTCCAATCCGAAGATGGTGTCCTCGGTACGCGTGCTAAAGACCCTACATCTCAGCATATCCCCATCTACTTCTCCCAAGGTGACTTGCTCTGCCCAACCGAGCACCCTCAACCCCGTATGTCCCAAGGCACCTTCCGTATCGCTTTGGAAGCAATCTTTAAAGCCATCACCGGCAATGAGCTTGAGCGTGTAGTCTACGGCAAGCCCGAGTTGGCTACATACAAATATGCCGACGAAGTGATGACGTCCTGGATGGAGACTATCCACAATGAGGAGCGCCTGCCGAAGAATGTCTACATGATCGGCGACAACCCTCAATCCGACATCGTCGGCGGTAACATGTACGGCTGGAACACCTGTCTGGTGCGCACTGGTGTATACCAAGGTGAAGGTAACGACAAGGAGAATCCAGCTTCGTTCGGAGTCTTCAAGAATGTTCTTGAGGCCGTGCAGACTGCTCTCAAAAAGGAGTTGGGAGAGGACTTCCAGCTCAACTGGAGTGACTCGATGAACCCTGTCACTGGCTCGGCTTCCGTGTCTGCAATTGAATAGATGAATTCGATGTGGCGCAGCTCATAAAAGACGCGACGAATTTCATTTTGGTTGGTTGGCTGGAATAGATTTAGATTGATACCTGATAGATGAGTGGATGGGCATTTGATGATGTATCATTTTCTAGATGGATAGATGGTTGGTTGGTTGGCGTTAGACATCGTCGCTCGGCAGAGCTTGACGATGAATTGATTATTCCTCATTTGATATACGCATCTATCGCATTGTGTCCTTTCTCATCTCGCTAGTGCGAATCTCCGAACTTCAGAACCTCCTCTACAGCTTCAAACCTTTCTACAAGTAGGTAGCTGAAATTCACTATTTAGCCGTTGTGAGCAATGCAGGGAAAGCAGCGTCGAAAGCGTTTCTTTGTCTCCTCACGTTTCTCTTCCCATTTCTTGTGGTTTCCTCCATAACCTTCCCCAAAGGTGCGTTCCCAGGTGTCATTTGCAAGCCTGTCGGGTTAGGAAGGTAGTGCTTGATGACCATACCGAATTGTCGAGTTTTTGAGGCTCTATCACGAAACAGTGCAGGTTTTACTGGAGGAGGTGGCAGCTTTTCATCGCTATCCCCTCCCATTTCGCTGGATTGCACTCATTGCTACGTCGAAACCAGTAATTTCACCCCGCAAGCCATTAAAGCGTCTAAAAGTTCTGGGTCATAGAAGTTATAGTGTCAAATTTCATCGCAAGGGATACATTTAATAAGTTTCCCCCTCCTGCCCAAGTAATTGCGTCTCAAGATAGTAAGGAAATCGGCTTATACAAGTTATTACTTCCCGATCTTTATTGCTTCTCCTATACTCTTCCCTTATTTATTAAGTATACTGCGAATTGCCCGATGCTTTCGTCTACTCTCCAAAAACGCTTGCTTAGGAAATTGCTAACTCTCCGGTCATCTAGTGGGATTACACCCTGAAACCTCGGGTCATATCTTTTCATAGGGATCGAGATCGTGGCCGGTATGTTGACGGAAGAGCACACAAACACTGGCTTTAATAACATTGAGTCCGTCCCATGAAATCGTCCCCCGCGCCTGCGCCGAATCTTTTGCCATTTCACAGAAGTATATGGAGTGGGAAGTGTAGGACATCCGAAAGAGTGTGTCGACTATAAAGTTCGACCCAAAGCAAGACGTTGTCTATTTTCCCCATGAATTTGCCAGGAACACCGATCACCAAGTCCTCGTCGACTTTGCCATTCAGTCCTCAGCCCCAACGCAGCGGATCAGGACTCTTGCCTTGCCAGGAGGTGTCTTTTCGGGAGCGAAAGACGGCATGGATGTTCTGAAGTCTCTCCGATCGTTCCCAAGGTTGAATAAGCTGATCGTTGTATTCGGGTATGCACCAAGCCAAAGAAACGCGGGTGGCATCTCGAATTTCTCATGGTCAACCATATGGGACGAGACGCCTGACAGTGGTCATAAGGATTGGTTGATGCCTGAAGGAGTTGTGTATGCTTTGGAGTGCTTAAAGCGAGACTGTTGGCCTGATTGGAAGATTCCCAAGGTTGTCATTGCGAAATTCCTGGACGAGGTCTTGAGAGAGTATGATAGAGAGCGCTACAATCAGAAATCCTTCATCCCATGTCATCGATCGCTTACCCAGTACAGTACGCCTTTATCTCAACCGAATGAAAGAACTTGAACTGGAAGAATATTCATGTTCCTTTTGCTTTGGCTGAAGCTTTCTCAATGAACAATGATCAAGTAGAGGAACTAGATGCTCAACTCGGAAGGTCCAACAGACATTCCGCTAAACTGCATTGAAAGTCAGATGGCTTACCTAATAAGGCGTGACTGCGATAAATACCTCTTTTAAGCTTAGAGCAGAAACAGGGGGTGAGATAAAGGCAACAGTCCAACAATCTGTATTTGTGCAGCATTGACTACGAATCTTGAACAGCAATACCGTTCCACAATGGCATCGGTGACCAGATACTGGTTGCAAGTTTCTGCTTTTATCGCTTTTCTTTTCTTTGTCACTACAGCCCTTGTGCCTTTTATCAGTCGCGTTCATATCAGCTTCCTCCCACCACCGGCACCACAGTCTCCAAGTGCGGGGCCGTTCCGGGCAGCGAAACATAACGTTTGGGCAGATCTGAGTGAAGAGGAAGCACAAGACCTTACAAAGTTTCTATTCTCGAAGTCGGAACTAAATCTGACAGAGGCTTTGAATGCTACCAGGTTTGCCATTCTTCCACGCACCGGAGCTGGTGTATGTATAGTCCTGACAACATCATCAGTAATGATAACCAGTTGGTTCTTGTAGAACTTCTTCAGCCCAATAAAACCGATATTTTAGCATATTTCAATGGCTCTTCAGACCCCCCAAAACGTTGGGCTCGCGTTGTGGTAGATCAAAGAACGACCGAGGAAGCGCAATATGTTATTTATGCGGTATAACTTCATTGGCATCGACGTGCTGTTTCTTTGTCACTGACACAGAGCCCAGGCTGGACCGTTACCCGTGACCAAGTCTACTGAGATTCGCCCTCTTGAATACTGCTACAATGCTGGACGAAATCATGCATTGAATCCAATAGCCGATCAAGAGGACATGGCGAAGTGGCTAATCGGACTTGCCATGGCGGCTTCGGATATTACCTTGGAACTTCTGGGAAGGGTATTTTTGGAAAGATATCTGTGTTGACGAATATCACTGACTTGAGTACTAGGAAGTCAATCCCTACGATCCGAATACTCTTGACGCTAGTGCCAGAGTGGTTCCGTATCAAAATGGAACTATAACTGGGTGGGTAGAACTCTTAGGTCCTAGTGTCAACGTAGATTCCAACTTTCTACTGCCACAGGGCCTTTATATCAAAATATGTACGTACGTGCTATTCTCGAACTTCATGTTGAAGTACTTACTCCTTCAGTTGTCTCGGGAAGAGACTCTCAGAATTGGAGGATTCTACAGTGGTACTACAATGAAGTGCTTTACGAGTCGGCAGATCACCTTCGAGGGGCAATGAAGTCCCCCACCTTCAAGAAGAGTGACCTGAATCTGGAGGGAAATTGGACTGCGCTCGAAGACTTCAGCGAAGGATTACCTGATCGAAAGAACCCGCCGCCAGTCATGGTTCATCCAAGCGGAGTAAGATACAATGTCGACGAAAAGGAGAAGTTCCTGTCATGGATGGGCTTCGAACTTTTCATAACTACTTCGTCTGATACTGGAGTTGCTTTACACGATATCAAATTCAATGGAGAGAGTGTTATCTTCGAACTCGGCCTCCAAGAGACCTACGTAACATATGCTAGTGGCGATCCGAAACAGGGAGGGCAAGACTTCCTTGACTCTGGCTTCCTGATGGGCTTCAGAATGAGTGAGCTTGTTCCTGGCTACGACTGTCCCGCTTATGCAACGTTTCTCTCGACAGAGTATCACATCCAAGGCCAGACTATTACTCGAAAAAACACCATTTGCATATTTGAGTACACAGCAGATCATCCCTTACAACGTCACACTTCAGATGCCCAGGTCTCTATCGGGAAGAATACTTACATGGTGGTCCGCTCTGTATCGACTGTCGGAAACTACGACTATACCTTTGACTATGTCTTCTATCTCGACGGCACAATTGAAGTAAAGGTCCGAGCAAGCGGCTTCATCTTCGGCGTTTTCTGGAATGAAAATTCATCCCCGCGCGATGAATACGGATACCGAATTCAAAATGCCGCAGCAACAGCCATCCACGACCACGTCCTGAATTTCAAAGCCGATCTCGATATTGCTGGGACCTCTAACACAATGGTACGAGTAGGGATAGAGCCAGTAACGAAAGAATTTTCATGGGATGACAAAGAGACAACTCCAAGAAATACAATGCATCTTGTACCCCGCACTATTGAGAAGGAAACTGGAATCAACTGGGCACCTAACGCAGGCGAGATTCTTCTCGTTGTGAATGACAATGCGACTAATGCTTGGGGTGAAAAGAGAGGATACCGCATCCAACCAGGGTCTGGGATAGGCGCCCCTTCACATCGTATTGCTGCCAATTCAACATCTTCAGGTCTAGCAGCAGAATGGGCAACTCAAGATCTCTGGGTATTGAAAAGGAAGGACACCGAACCTAAGAGCTCTACAATCTTTCAAGCTTTCAGTCCCACCGACCCATTAGTGGATTTCAGCAAGTTTGTCGATGATGAACGCGTTGTCAATGATGATTTGTGAGTAAGAGAAACGCCGATGACGAGACTCCAACTGATATGCATAGGGTCGTTTTTTTCAACCTCGGATCTCACCATGTCCCACACTCAGGTGATATACCCAACACATTGATGCACACCTCTGCTTCATCAGTGATGTTCACCCCTTTCAATTTCCATGACAGCGATCCTACCCGGCGTTCTGCCCAAGGAGTTCGAATTGATAACAACGATGGCACAACAAAGACTCGATATTATGGAGGAACATATCAAGAAGGAGTCTCTTTGAAGGCAGTGAGTATAACTTTTGTAGTCAAAAAAAGTCCCTCGGCCAGTCACCGCCTCGAACTTCATAAAACTAATACTAACCCCTGACCAGACTGACCTAGAGCCTGACCAGTCTGGGTATGACGGACCTTTGGAGAAAAATCACCCAGAGTACCAAGTGAACGGCGTTACGGACTTTATAGCGCTTGCTTTCGGTTTATTCTAACCTAAAGTCCCAAATGCGAACGCGAGACCGCCGGAGCGAATATGTACTAAAGGCCTTCGGAAGAGGTATACAAGTTCTATTCAGCAGTTAACAATTAACCCCAGCACAATGACACCAGCTCCTAATAAACACGATTTGTTTTGAGACGAGCACATTCGCCAGCTTAAAGAGAGGGTTTCATCACAGCTCTTCCCTTTTCGACGTTCCGCCAATGGCAGCCGATTCGTTCCTAAGAGAAATTCCGTGGACAGAATTACGCGCCTTTGAACGGCTTCCTCGACGCCTTTGACACAATTCTTGTTTCAACTTCTGTTTCCAGCACCTGGGTATGGCAGTCAAACCCAGTCCCCTCATTTGTGCCATACTTGAGCAGCCCCGGGGCAAGAGTCAGTACTACCGCACGTTTCTGTACCCTACTGTCCATTCTGTCCGGAGAGAATGGATAAGGATCCGTCATTTCACCAGGCACAAAACCTGCCTGGCCACAGTTCTCAACTGGAATAGATTTGAAGACCCACTGCGCCTTCTGCTTTGCGATCAAGGCTCCAAGTTGCATAGTAGAGTCAATAATAGAATCGAGGTCGTCGATCTCCAGTTCTTGCTCACGTGGAGTGGATGTTGCGGCTAATATAGGCTGCACAATGTTTTCTCGGATCACTGCAATTGTCGCTTTCCGGTGATTGTGACCAACTCGCCTATCGATGAGACGACAACTGGTGCTGCGCCAATTATGGAACTTCTCGGCGTATTCTGTTGTTGATTCCGCATCTTGTACATGGATCAGCGGGGTGTTCAGCATTGTATTGCATCGGCCGTCATCAGATTCCAAATCTACCTCAAATTTACTCGGATTGAGGATACAAGACTTACCAGGTTGAAGACGCTTTCGCATCCCACAGTAGTTGACTAGCAGGCGATGTGGATCATCTTCCTCCTCCTTTTTCTTCTTCGTCCCAGCCCACATATCGTCGAGAAACACCATCTCAATCAGCCGACTCCAGACGTACGCCTGCAACAACAGTTTCATGTCGTCGGGTTCCTCGGTATATTCCTGCCACACTGGTGTTACCTGAGCGAAGAACTCATAATTTGGTCCTCTGTCTCTGTTGAGAATGCGACTGACAGAAGCCTGAAGTCCTTGAATTGGCAGGGAGGGGACAAGTCGTTGATTCCTCGCCCAATTTTTGATGCTGTATCGCAGGGTTTCCACTTCCGAGCGGACGGTAGCATTATCTATTTTGTAAGGATCTGCTTGCGACATGTCGGCAAGAGCCATCATCAGCTTGTGCTGCTTTTCCTTGTCTTTGGCGCTCTGCCCTTTTGCTGCACTGATTTCACTCCTGAAATTGACCACGGTCTGACCATGAGTCTTCCTTTCTTTCTCAGCCTGGGTAATAGCTCGTTTGTAGAGTTCTTCCACCTCACTTTTCTGCCTGACTGCTTCTATCAAGTTATCATTCAGGTTTATAATTTGCTCCTGCGTACGAGCCTCTGTTGATGTCATCAAATTCACCTTCTCCTGAAGCCCAGCTATCTTTTCTCTGAATTGTGCCTCTTTCGCGTCATCGCTGGCTTCGGAATCGTGATTTGGTGGAAGCCCGGCTGATTCGAGGTCTTCAAGTGCCAATCGAATAGATTGCACAGTTTTCAAGAGTGATACCTGAGATGGTTCGCCCGCACCTGCGTTTTGTTTGCTGCCTTTTTTAGTGGCTGTCTTTGGAGCTTTGCGATCTTCCACCATGGCCAAATCTAGTTCTTCCCGTTCGATGTTCTCAAAATCATCTGCTGTTTCTTAGCAATGGCCCAAATATTTTGTGATAGAAGCGCAAGCCAGACAGATATGAAGGGTAAATTTCATAGTCTTTGCGCTGTTCGGTCTGCCTCTCCAAGAGAAATGAAATCGTGCTCTCATAGAAAAATTCGCAATCAAGCCGAACTTACCTTCAGCAACAAAACTCCCCGAGACTGCCTCTAGCTCTGCTGAAGTCGGTTGTCCCACCTCACCTAGCCCCTCAGTCTGACTAAGCGTCTCTGGTGGGAGATTACAGCCATTTTTCAATCCGTTGTCATCTACATCCATGGCATCAACTACAACTTCATTAGTTGAGCGACTGAGACAACAAAAGTAATCAAACTTACTATTGGAGTGATCGGGCATCTTTCTTTCTCTGTTACGTTTGGGAATAATTTGATTTTTGGCTCTGCGCAACTTGGTCGCTGGTGCCTTCGAGCTTTCCACACTTTGCGCGTGTCCAGGCATGAGAAAGTGTGTTTAGTATGAACAGTGTTGTAAGCAAGAGTGCAAGGCTCGCGAATTAGTTGATGAAGATTCCGGGTGCGGACCTCGAATGCGAGAGTCCCGAATGAGTCCAGAGCCGCAACCTGAGGTCAGGCGCTCTTTAAGTGATGAGCCAAGGCTTGTTGGAGGATACTTCTGTGGGATCCTGGGAGGGGAGCAGGTGCAGAAGTATTTGAATTGGTGTACTGTTGTATTTGCCTTGTTGCTAGGCAGAAAGCTCCCTTGATTGGAGAGCGAAGCACCACCACGCCACGAAGGGTTCGTGGCCCAATTGCAAGGCCGGCTGCGTTACACTGCGCCATGTACACACCATCCTCACCGAACTCTTCTGAATCAGAGTCTGGTAGAGCGATTCCAAGGAGCATCATGATAGGTTCGCTCAGCCTCGCGTGCATATTTACCTGCTTCTGGCAGACTCCAGCCTTCAACTTTTGTCTGCCTTGTCCCAGATCGAGCGACCGACAGTCCAACAGGGCGTTATCTGTCCAAAAGATCGCTTCCTATGAGTTTGCCATGCCCACGCCGGGAGCCATTTCACGTTTGTGACTTTCCTCCTACTCTTTCACATCGCAGCCTCGTCTCTCGAACTGCAATCTTCCGCCATGTCTAGTGAATGGAATAACGATGAAACTTATCTCACAGTCGGAATAGACTTTGGCACTACGTAAGTGTCTGCCACTGTACATATATCATTGTCAGATGGCAATGCGGTATCCGCTTGTATCGCTGACGTTCATCCAGATTCTCCGGAATCGCATGGGCGCTCTCCACTAAGCCAAAAGGTCGGTCTTGCGGATCCCGGTAGAGATCAGGATAAGTACTGATTCATCTAGCAGATGTCGATATAATTACCGGTTGGGAATCTGAAATTGATCACAACGATGGGGAAGCCAAGGTTCCTACTCGGATTTCTTACTCACAATATGGAAATGTCTGCTCGTGGGGTTTCGATCACGATGCTCAAGATCATCAACTTTCCTGGTTTAAAATCCTTCTGTGCGAAGAAGCTAGAAGACGAGCCGCGTCTCGGCTCTCGTTCCTCAATGAGTTGGAGGCGAAGATGCTGTCGCTAGGCAAGGAGCCCGTTGACGTGGCTGCCGATTACCTCCACCGTCTCTGGAGTCACGCAAGTGCTTTATTCAAAACCAGGTTTGGGGAGGTTTTTTTCGAGAATGTCCAGATCAAGTTCGTCTTGACCGTCCCGGCGATCTGGGACCATCGAGCACAGGAATTGACGAAAGAGGCGGCTGTCAAGGCCGGCATGATGAGTCGAGGCAATATGAAGCTTGAGTTGGTCTCTGAACCAGAAGCGGCTGCGAGATTCGTCTTCAACGACCACTTATCGCTGAACGTCGGAGATGCTTTCGTCGTTTGTGATGCCGGGGGTGGAACGATCGACTTGATATCCTATCAGGTCGAAGAGCTCAAACCTCTCCGACTCAAGATGTGCTGCGAAGCGACGGGTGATCTCTTCGGTGCTGTCTTTCTAGACACCGCATTTGAGCGGACAGTCAAATCGAACATTGGGGCCGAGGCTTTCAACGCTCTGTCTACCCGCAACAAGAAGAAAATGATGGGGGATTGGGAGCATGGCCTAAAGAGAACTTTCAAGCATGGCCAACGCCCGGACCGCGACTGGGTCGTTGACATACCCGGATATCCTGGGAGACCACTGAGCCCACCTCCTCCTCCATACTCGCCGACTTCGTCCTTATCGTCCTCCCCCAGAAGCCCCACTAATCGACTGTCTTTGTTGACACCGCAGACGACGGGATCAACAATCCGGAGCATGAGAGATCTCAGCCTGGCTGGTCGACGGGTCAGCACAAATGGTGGCGAACGTGGCGAGCCCGGTGTTACCACTTTCAAGACCACAGATCTGGAGGGCATATTTGGAGAAGTTTGCCCACGAGTTGTTCGGCTGGTACGAGAGCAGATCGAATCACTCGAGGACACTACATCTCTCGCCCCAAAAGCCATCTTCCTCGTCGGCGGTTTTGGCGCAAACAAATACCTGAGAGGAGAGCTCGCTGAATCGTTCCCCAATGTTGAAGTCCAACAACCTAGAGATGCGTGGGTCTTATGATAACCCAACCCCACTCACCATCACTGACTAGAATTTCAGGTGGAGCGCCATTTGTAGGGGTGCCGTTCTCAAAGGCATGAATGATGCAACTGTGATCAACCACATATCCAAGTACCACTATGGCCTCCGATACGAGGAGAATTTTGACGCCAGGAAACACAACGAATCCGACAAAGTATGGAGCATGGTCGAGTGCCGCTGGAAAGCCGCCAATCAACTACGCTGGTACATCTCGCGGGGAGCCAACATCAACAAGGCGGATCCGGTAGTCCACAACTGGTACCGCAACATCACAGATGAAGAGCAACTCGAAGACGTGAGCATCATGATCCGGTACTGCACCGCGGAGAGCGCACCCAAGACGGCGAATGCCGATGTGAGGAATCTGTGCAGGCTTACCGCACATTTCAGCCCTGAGACTTATTATGAGCTGCCGGAGATGACGAACTCCAATGGTTTGAAATATCGCAGGTTGAGCTATTCGGTTGAGATGAAAGTCTCGTCCTCGGGGCTGGATTGGATGCTTCACTACGAAGGGCAGGAAAAAGGGAGAGCGACAATAGCAACGGACTATACGGGAAATAACCCGGGGACCGAGTACGACTGAATGTTTTGGTATGAATGAATTGCCACGGCTGTATTGTGACCTATCATATTCTTGCCAAATTTAAATGGAGGCTTGACTTTTGTTTCTAGTCCGTTGCAAATTATAATCTCAACGGCCACTTCGTGAATCCGGGCGATATGTAAGTCGTCGAGTAGGGAATAATACAGACGTTTTACTTAATTGGAAAACGACATTTGTAGATGGCACAGACCGCTTTCAGCTGCTACTGTGATTTGGATGCTACAAGCAATTGAAGCAAGTAAGCAGGTGCTGCAAGGCTGAGAACCGGGGATTTCAGGGGTCGATTTATCAACACATGATGGCGCTAGTGGAAAGCTTCCAAGAGAGCCTTTGTTGTTTGGAACAGCTGGTTACGAAGTGTTATCTTGACAAACCCTCCGACCTGTTGCGACATTTAAATGACCACCATTGATCGGTACCAACTGACTTCAGATGTGGCAACACTCAGTCAACGATCCCATTCCCTTTCCACCACCATAACCAATACGACCGTCATTCCACCACCAGCACCTTCACCACCGTCATATCGAAGCTCTCCGCCTCGCAAACTCAAAGTTAAGCCAAACGGTATTCCGCCGCTCAAAATGGCATCAGAAGAGACAAGTCAGTGGTACTTCGCAGATGCTGAATTGGCTGCCACGCCTTCAGTCGCAGATGGTATCCCGATTCTTGAAGAGAAGACGCGCAGAGCAAAGGCAGTCAGCTTCATCACACAGGCCGGAATTTTGCTCAAGCTTCCCCAGTTGACGTTGGCAACGGCCAGTGTCTTTCTCCATCGATTTTTCATGCGCCAGAGTATGGTCACTGAGAAAGGCGGGGTGCATCACTACGTATGTTTATCGCATCTCTTTACCATACCTTCTTACCAATATTCAGAAGCTCCCTCACTCAAGGTCCCAAAAAGATCTCAAATCCCAGCGTCAGAACAAGCTGCTAATATCTGGATCTTTGGAACAGAATATAGCCGCGACGGCCCTCTTTCTCGCGACCAAAACCGAAGAAAACTGCCGGAAAACGAAAGAAATCGTTATCGCAGTAGCCAAAGTTGCACAGAAGAATGCCTCTCTTATAATAGACGAGCAATCAAAGGAATATTGGCGCTGGCGCGACAATATCCTCCTCTACGAAGAGCTCATGCTCGAAATACTTACCTTCGACGTGGTCCTCCAATCGCCCTACAACTTCCTGTACAACTACCTACAAAAATTGCAAGTTGAGGACAATAAGCCGCTGAGGAACGTAGCGTGGGCATTCTTGAATGATAGCTGCCTAACGATGCTCTGTCTGGTGATGCCTCCGAAGGATATTGCCGCGGGAGCGATCTATTTCGCAGCGAAGGGTACCCAGGCTCTAATTCCGGATGACGAGAACGGGACGCCATGGTGGGAACAGATCGGAGGGAAGCCAGACTTGATTAACAAGGCCGTTGGGGTTATGCACGAGTTCTACACCGAAAACCCGCTCAAGAGGACCGATAACCCGTACGAGCAGTCGCCAGCATCCGGTAATGAAGAGGATCTGGAGAGGACGCGAGGGAGGGGTTATAGTAATGCACAGACACCAAGGGAAGATGGGGCGGGGTCACAACGTTCGCAGAATGGCAATGTCGTGCATGATCAAACTCCAATTATAAATGGCAATGGTACTGCAGAACACGTCTCGCAAATAATGGACACCGACAAACCAGTCTCTCCATCTCAAGCAACATCGTCCCAAATACCAGCAACCACACCTCAGCAACCTACCGACCAGTCTGGCTCCTCGGACGCAGCGCTTAAAGACGCAGCAAATGATCCGGCGACACACGAAAAGACTGAATATATCAATGGTGAGGCGCTGCTTACCAACCAAATAAGACATAAAGATGGTTCAAAGCGGAAGGAGATTGACAGTGCAGAGGAGCCGGCAGCGAAACGCTCAAGGGAAGACTCTGGAGGAGAATCGGCGCCTATGGCTATGTCGGAAGCCAGCGAAGAAGGAGAATTGGAGGAATAATTTGTGCAATTAGCACTTCATTGAGGGTTGAGGAGATTATAGCTTGGTTTCAGCGAGGCGTTTGGGTCGGCATTTTAGGATGACACCTGGTGATGGTACGAAGGAAGGGCATGGCGTTAAGAACTTCGGCTCTGGTGCCGCGTGTACAAATATAGTATGGATCTACGCGTGGCTGGATGGATTTCCTGCTGAGGTCCAAGGCCAGAACTTATTAGTTGTTGGAGGATAAGACAGGTAGAATATTGATCCTTCTTTCCTGCCTGCTATACTTTCGCATTGAAGCAATGCACATTCTAGCACTGGTCGGTCTTCAGGACCATGCTGCAATCTCAAGTGATACGCTTGGATGCTTACTATGCTGAGGAAGCTATGCCATGGGTTTGTTGAAATTATAATTTTTGTGTCTACCTATGTTATAGGCCTCCATGGCACTCTCTGTACAAAGTGCGTACCAATCCTCCACTTTCTTATTGCATCCCATTCATATCTTGCTCTCATCAGGCCTCTCTGATTCCATAAATCCAAGCACTGGGTCTGAATGAAGACACCATCATCAAACATCCATCACCATAAAGGAAAGAATAAATAAAACAACACGAACAAAGTAATCAAACCATTCGCCGGTAAAATCAGGTCATATCCAGGTCATCCGTCGTGTTATGTGTGCAGAGACAGTATTTCCTGTGTGTCTGTGTCGTTGTTGACCTGTCCCTCATCGTACCATTCTCTTGCAATCAGGCAGACAATGGAGACTCCATCGGAACTGAATCAACTTACTTAATCCAGATCTTATGGTGACTCCTGCCAAGACCCACATTACCATCGAGATTTTGTCCTACACCGGGAACAGAAGAGCAGTCGACGTGGATGTCTGCCTTATCTTCGTCCATGAGCACAAACTTTTCTAGGAGTGTAGAAACATCAGAGAGTCCAATCTTGAGCGTGCCTTCGCATGCATAATCGCGAGGAGTCTTGTAAAGGAGTGTGGTGTAAAAGGTGGCTCGGTATTCGAAGTGAGTTGCCTTGTTGAGTAGAGCCTTGTCAATGTGGAGAAACGTGTAGACGCCTGGAAGGACGTCCTTTTTCTCAATGAGGTATCTGAAGACTGATTTGTTAGTGTCTGTCAATTTATTGGGACAGAGGTGGCTTACTGGCGCGCAGATTCTTCTTCTCCTCAAGTTTGTTATCGCAAACAATATTGGCGGTGTGCTGGTACCGCACGGGCTGGGGCTCCTTGGCCAAGGAAGCATCGCTCTGCTTAGAAGAAGTAGCTCGCAGGATCTCCCCCTCGAGAACATCCAGCTCCCGTAGCGTTTGAGACAAGAAGAGATCCATGTCATCAGTCTCCTTGACCATGTGGGCTAAGATCTTGGTGATACTATCCAAGCGATTCGCAATATCCTGTTTCAGGTCTCCACCGTTGACCTTCAAATATTTGGATATGTCGTGCAAGAAGGTTGGCATATTACCTTTCTTGAGATTGGGGAGCTGGTGCTTGAATTTGGATAACTCCACAGTAGACTCATCGAAAGATGAGGAGATGTCCGCAACAATCAGAGACACAGCCTCGAAATCGGCATCCATGATGGTTTTATGCTCGATCATGCGGCTGGTGAGCTTGGTGTTCAAGGTTGATAGCTTGGTGGAGAGATCATTGCTGGATTGCGAGAGAGGGTTTGGAAGGCTTGTGATGCCAAAGGTTTGACCAGCGAGAAGTGCGAGCAACAAGGTTGCAATCACTCGGCAAAGAGTGTTGAAATGCATATTGTCGATTCGATGGTTTACAGGGCGTCGTGACTTTTCCTGAGGCCAGGTAGTACGAGAGGAGAAGAACATAGCTCGTGCAAACATGTCGAGGTTGAGCTTCGGTTCGATTAGGAAAGTGATGTAGAGTGTGCAAGTTGGAGACCGGAGTTGCAGAGGCGAAGGTGTTTTATAGAATCGACGTGATCTAATTGTACTTTGCTTGGCTGTGTGAATTAGCGTCCGTGATATAAAAGTGAGAGCGTTTCAGACGTAATTTTTCTTACCAGACGCGTGCACTAATGTACAATTCTATGTGACACAGAGGAGGTTGGTTCAGCTTGCTATATTCTTAGAATTTTGTTTGCATATGGGTTCTTTGTTGATGTCTTTGGGATACTAGCGTATCGCTGTGTTGTCAAGTTTATGAGAGGAGTTACTGGGCTGAGAGAGCTTCACTGCGTCAAATGGCAGCTTGGAGGCTCATGATAACAAAGACAATTAGGAGGTGAGAAGATTTTTATTGTCAGCACCTTTAGAGACATTTCCATACATGTCCTGTCATCGAGCGTCTTCTTCTCAGTTCTGAACTTTTCAACCGTGAAACTAGGCTAAAATACTGTGCTTCATCTCAAGTGTCTTTGAACACAGAAAGGAAGGGCGCTTTCATTTTTTTAATATTTAATACAACGACATATACGGAAAGATAGATTGCTGCCACTTTTTCGCATCAATTGAATCGTGTAAACGGAAAAAATCACTTTAATTCCAAAGACAAGTACTCGTCTGGCTTCGCTTCCACATAAAAAAGAAAGTCCTTGGCACACAGTGGTTCGCTTTGACCTGGAGCAAAGTTTTCATGGATTTGCATAGACTGAACTGAACTCATGGACTTTTGCAAATACAATGAAAGAGCCAAGGGGAACAGATTTCCTCATATGAGGCCGAGTCTGTGAAAGATACGATTCAACGTAGTGACGACGCTTGTTTACGTTCTTAAAGTAGATTCTCATTGGGCAGGATTGTAAGTATCCCAAAGTTCCCCATGGTGCTTTGACTCTGATAGATACTTCTTTCCAGAAGGTAGTGGGTATCGTCTGATTCCCCGGTGTACATAATTCATGTGCGTGAGGACCTGACTAGAGATTCTCAGCGCTTTCGTCCGATTTCAGGAAGATCATCATGTTCATGTAGGTCAAAACCTTCCCCAGAAAATCAATGATCAGTAGTACCATGTTGGTGCTCGCGTGAATATTGATTCCATGCTCAACTGTCCAACTCTTCCTGCTCCAGCTGCAACTTGCCAAAGGCGCCAGCCTCATCACGTGATAGATGTCTCAGCCTCGTAGTTTTCGGTTTCCAGCTGAATCCAGAAGCTGGCACTTTCCCGAAACACATTCTTTTGTTTGCGATTTCTGCGGCAACTCTATCGGAAGGATCTTGAAGTTTTGCAAACAACCGAGGAGCGTTTCGTATGATTCAACATCATCATGAGATCCTACGCTCCGAATAAGTAGCTTGATCGAGCTCCTGACGCCAATGCTGCAACCCCTCATGAGCTGAGACACTCCATACCCTTGCTGCAAACAAGGTGGAAATCCCAGAGCCAGGGGAAGCGAGGCAGATCAAGCTGGGTTGACAAATGCAGAACCTCGTGGCGGCACCAGGCGGCATTTGGCACCACCGTATTGGGCGAATGTAGCCAACAGATTCCGGAGCGGAGACAGGCGGCTGAGAGTCTGATGAGTATTGGACAAACCGAGAGGCTTTCTTCATAGTGAGCCGCAGTCGGGAGATGTGTGTTTGAATCGGCTTGTCGCTGAAGGCATTCGGACCAAGGATATTGGACGGCATTCTGAAGGCTGAGGAGGTGGGATATGTGCGGCACACAGCAGCATGCAGTCTTTGTCGTCTCGCAGTCTGCAGGAAGGGTCTGAAGGATCGATGATGTGTTGGAGCGATTCCTGGAATCTGAACAGGAGAGCCTTGCTGCTGGTCAATATAAGATCGAAGAGACCACCAGGTCCACCCTTACATGACAGATCTGAGCTTATTCAAAGGAAACGCATACTTCCTTCCGTACACGCGCGAGCCGCAGCAAGGAAGCATCATGTCTGGATACGGCTATCGACTTCGAAGAGACTTTCTCTCACCTCTAAACGCCCTCGATAGTGTCCAGGAAGACGCAAGCATGCTAAACAACGAGTCAGCTAGGTGAGCGAGGTCCTTTTTCTATCCATGTGTTTATATCTTCTAAACATCTTGCTGGCTTCTTCTCCTATCTCTCGGGTTTGACACCCACCAAAATCACGGCTCACGAAATGTTCCGCCGCTATGTTACTGTTCCTTGCTACCTCCCTATTTCGAGCCATAGCGGGTATCCAGCCTTGCGCTGGGGGCGCATCTACCCACAATTTTTGATTGAAGATCGCCCTAGCAGCCTCTCTAGGGGTCTCCACCTTAATCTCAATTGCACCTGCATGCGCCAACGCTGCTCGAAGCAGAACGCGCCAGGGGGGATTCTATGCGGGATGTGAGCGTTCATGACTTCTTCAGGAACTTCTAGCTCTGTTTCCTTGCTAGATGCGACACCATTTTAAGATAGGGATTGGCAGCTTGGCCCAAGGCTGACGCAATGAGGGCGACTTTACAGACTTCCTAATACTCCTGAATCCATCTCCCAGACACCCTCTACCCTCGAAAGGTCAACAATATCGCGAGATCTGTTGTCGGCGGATGCGTTGGAGCAGCAATCCGGTGACTGGGGACTTCATACGCAGGTCAAGAAAGTCCGGAGATTCAGCGATCAAGACCTAAAGACCAGGTCAGCCCGCGCCAGTGTGGTTACAATCCAGAGCCACCGGTCCACCACCTCTTATCCATTCTATTCTCCTTCCCAGGCATCGAATCTGTCCTATCTTTCGTCACCGCGGTTCCTTCCGTCAGGAATCAGGGCTGGGATGGATCCTCCTAGATTACAGGCGCGGCCGGTGTCTTCTACGAGCTCACGATCCAGCTTCGATTCACGGCATAGGAGTCCATTGAGCATCAGTTCGTCCATGAACTACGAATCGAGTCGATCGAGCGTTGATTCCTCGTACTCTGCGAATGCGAAACTCGAGTTCCTAGCTACACAAGCCCCCGCATACCAAGAGTCTCCTGAAAATGGTAGACGGCCTTTCGTGGAATCCATTGCGCCTGCATACTCTCGATATGGAGCAGGAGCACGAGGGAGGCACCAAAGTCAGACGACTTTGATAACACCACAGAGGATCTCGAGAGGTCCTACGAGTCCGACAAGTCCAACATCGTTTGGAATGAAGTTTACACCTAGAACGCCAGGTGAAATGTTCAAGAAATTGCCCCAGGAAATACTGTTGGTCATATTAGGGGAGCTGAAAAAATCGCATCTTGAAGTCGGCAGTCTGAGCTGTTCGACATGCTGGATGCGAGACGTAACGAATCTGGGAATCAGCTGCAGGAAGTGGTGGGGAGCTGCAAGAATAGCGTTGTATGAGGATATACAACTCAATGGAACGGACTCAGCACAACACATGAAGAAAAAATTCAAGGTCAAATATGGAACAAGGCTAAAGCTTCTGCGGCGGACTTTGACCACTCGTCCGGATGTTGCCCAACTTGTCAAGTGTTTGAAAGTTCCGGCTATGCCAAATGGGATGAAGACGAAGAAAGAGCAAGAGGAATATGTCGATCTGGCAGCGTCCTTGATAATGGCATGCCCAAACCTGGAACAATTCCCTAGCTTTTATCCTGCTTACGATCACGAGTTCTCTCGAATTGTACATGCCCTATCAACTAGAAACAAGCTCACCGAAAGAGTCTGGATTATAAATCCAAGCCCTTTCCAACGGCAGAGGCGCTATGCATTTGATAAGGATTCTGACTCCCTCACTCCGATATTAGCGCCTGGTCTTCTTCTTCCGGAACAATGCATCGAAATTCTCAATTACCATATGAGATGGCCTAATCTGAAGACCTTGTTTCTGCACTGCAATCCTGGTGGAACAATTGACTCCTTACTCTTCACCGACATCTTCAATTCTTTACCAGCTCTCGAGCATTTACACGTTTCCTCGTTCCCTGCTCCATCTTTTAACGATTCAACGCTCACATCGTTGCCGCCTCTACGATCATTACGACTTGATAATCTCCCAGGCATCACAGCCACTGGACTTTCGCATTATGCTGCGGCTACCTGCTCGGATGTACTGACACATCTGTCACTGATATCCGTCCCACTTCTTTCGTTACCTGTTCTGGCTCGTTTGTTCTCCCATCTTGTCTCTTTGACACACTTTACGATCTCTCAAGCAGCATCTCCTGCGCTTCCGATCGGGGTCGACATCTTTCTGCATCCATATTTAGCATCAAGAACGCTGCAACATCTCCACTGGGAATTCACCAACCCTGACGATGACAATGCAACTGACATCCTTGGAAAGTCCATCGCCTTCAATGGTTTTCCAGCTCTCCGAAATATTCGTGCACCCACGGATTTCGACGGTACCCTCCAGAAGCTGTGCAAACCGAGATACAAGATCGAGTTACCGGGAGACCGTTATAGGAATATGGGCCCAGCAAGCTCCTATAATGGTCTTCCACATTCACAAAGCTTTCCCAGCATGCCTCCATCCCCGGCACGCTCTGCATTCTCCCTCGGCCACGGCCCACAAGGCTCCATCAGCTCCAGCTTCGTCAAGTCGCCGACTCGCTCAACCTTCTCTCTCACCATGGACCATTCACACTCACACAATCTTTACGACGATGACGAAACCCGCTCGGCGAGCATGTCTCTCGTGACAGCTCGCCGCATGGCACAGAATCGAATCGATACTGCGTGCAAACAACCGGAATTCGACATTATAGTCTGGGACGATTGTGGGAAACCCGCCGAACGGTTCGCTGTTGGTGGCTTCATCGGAGATATCAATAGCAAGATATTCTACAACCTGACTCCGGATATTGATGGGATGGACGAGTCAGTCGTCACTATTGACGGAATCGGGGGCTTGCTTGATGCCGGTGAGGAAATGAACCCCAGGGATGGGTGCACGGGGAGTTGGAACTTGAGAATGGCAACGCAAGGCAAGAACGGGCGTACTGGAGGTGGAAAGGAGAAGTGGTGGCATACGGAAAGAGGGCGATGGAGGGAGGTCCCACTGGGGAAGTTCTTCTAGGGTTATCGAGTGAGGGATGGGCAAGCACTGTGGATATGTGCTACATACTAATTGATATTGTAATTCATGGATGAAATTTACTGAAGTCCTACCGAGGAAGTTCTTTTAGGGGGATTGGGTGATGGACGGGCAAGAATTGTGGATAGATGCTACATACTAATAGTAGTCATGGTTAATTGATGAAATCTCCTGACTTATACGTGATATATGGCAGACAGAGCCAACAAAAGCTGGAAATCCCATAAATCCGGCCGTGATTATTTTTCTACTTTGCCACTACATTTGTTTTGAATAACTGTCGCAGGTGCTTTGGGGATTCCCATTCATTGCAATTACTTGGGCCTGTAGTCCGTCCTCGGCCATTCGTCCCTGCCATCCTTCCTGATTGTTACAACATCTCACCAGGAGAGTCTCTTCGAAGCGTCAATTTCCCTGCGAGCGTGTGACTTTCATTGAAGGAACCTCTGCCAAATCCATGCTTGTCGCAGTTCCATAACCCGGAAGGCAGTGAATCTAGTCAAGGAGAACCTTGCAGCCCTCGGCGCTCGCAACCACGAATGTGATGATCTGTTTCTCCTGTCCCGAAGGAACGATCGGGACATCTGGCGGGAGTCTCAGGTTCGGGTACGTCTGGAGGATGCGAACGATTCCGTACGAGGCCTCCGTGAGAGCAAAGTCCTTCCCGAGACAGACCCGGGCCCTCCGTGGAAGGGCATGAACCCGCAGCCGATGTTCTTCAGCTCGGGCTCTTCCCAGCGCTCGGGTCGGAAGTCGTTGGCGTCTTCGCCATAAAGTTCCTTGGAGCGATGCATGTGGTAGGGGGAAAACCCGATGCCGTAGCCTTTGCGGATTAGTACGGGCGAGTTGCCGTCTGGACCACCACCTCGTGGGAGTACAGTCGTCTTTAGCGTTTCGCGGACATTGACGGGTATATTGGTGTACAACCTGTTTGCTGGGGGGAGGTATTAGATTGTGGTGCAGTATTTGGTATGCTCTCGCGCAGAAGGGAGTCAGTCGACTTACTCTCGTTGAAAATACATTTCAGGTATGACATCTTGTTAATTTGACCTCGTGTCAAAGGTTGCCCAATTTCAACCGTCGAGCGGATTTCTTGGCGAAGACGTTCAAGGGCAGCCGGGTGGCGGACTAAGAGATAACTTCACGGCAATTAAGTCGAGGCTTAATTTATGAGGAAGATTGGAAGACTCACATTGACCAAGACATCAAACACGCAGTCGTGTCTCTACCAGCGATCAGGACATTCATAAGTTGGTCACGAACCAATATGGGATCGTGTAGCTCCTTGTAGAGATCGAGAATGAACGGATGATGCTCAAGAGCTGCTTCTTCCCCATGTTCCTTCATATCCATCAAGGCATGGTCGACATAACGCATTGCATACTTCTTGACCTGATCGCACGTCTTTGTGTACTTGCGAGGAGTGTATAAGAAGCACCAATCTGCAAGTCTCAAGCGCATCGCGGAAACGAGCGAAGCATAATCGAAATTCTCACCAAACGCTTCGTGGTCTTTCGGGTCGAGACCTGCAAAAGGCTCGCCAAAAATGAGTGAGGTTGTGGTCGCAAGGGTAAACTTGAAGAACTCGGGTTGTAGGTCGACGACACCAGATGACGATGCTAAGGTAGCTAGTAAGTCATCGATTGGTCCGTCAAAAACTTTCACGTCTTGATATTGGATTCGCATAAACTGTCGTCGTAGTAACTCTCGGGAGTGCTTCCACGGCGCTCCATCCTGCGTGAATATGCCACTACCGATCATGCTATAGAGACCATCACGGGTCGCACGAAGGCCCCAGTCTAGAGGCAATAAACGTAAGCATTTTGTGGCTTTCGTAGCTCTAATAGTACCTCAGATCAAAAGAACATTCCCAAGGTCACGTACCCTCAAAATTTGTTGAAACGATTGCTTCTATGTTCTTCGGATCGTTCGTGAAGTAACCAATTCTGCCTAACAACTTGACTTGGAAGGTCTGGCCCACGTTGGTATCTTTAAAGTATTGAGACTGAAATGCCATTAAATTCCCTGCGACAGCGGCATCATACTGTCGCTTGAAAACATCGAGAGCCAACGGCCATTTGTATGGCAACTTCTTCTCAATTGGAAGGCAGCCGTGACGCTCGCCGAACATCACATCCGCCTGTCTCCATCTATTAGAGATCACTTTACAAGAGCCAACGGAAAACGTCATGTACCAACCTCAAATTGACGTCCTTTTTGTATGTATAGATATGTCCAGTATCCAAGTAAGAGTGTGGCTAGTCCAAACCGGAGATTGAAGCTGCTGCTCTCCCTGAAGAGGTAGTCCATCGTGACGTCGTGGTCAGGATACGATCCGACTGTTGCGACCAAAAATTGCTAACAGAAGGATCGAGAAAAAGTCTTGCAATGACTGAGAATATAAAGCCTACTGTAAGAGAGGCGATTGAAGAGAGAATTGTTGTTTATTTTCAAGAGCGCCGTGCCGTGGTAAGGTAAGGCTGTGTTGTTATACCGTATCCTCTGTGGGGGCGGCTCGTGGGTTTAGCATCTTGTAGCGGCTATTCCGTTCCGCCTGGGGCAAAGTCACAAAGGTGAGGTGGTTACAGACGATGCAACGCCCCTCCTGCTGCACGCAACAACAGACACATCAGATTGTCCGCCCCCACCAGAGATTTCTCAGATTTCTCAGAATTCAACGATAAACTCTTTTCTCCGTAAAGAAAAGATCCAAATCAAGAATGTTTCCAGACTATAAAATTTCCTAAGCTGAGAAGTTTTTATTTTGTTCTGGCTTGACTATGTTACTTTCATTTTCTAAAAAAGGTGTCCAAGTACAGTATCGGTCTTTGCTTGTTTGCTGTGCCCATCACCAGCATGGCCGGGGTTCGAAGACCTTGCGGAGGTTAAAAGGACGGACGCTATGCTCGAGCTGAGCAACACATCCGTTCGTTGACCTCTCAGCTTCCTTGAAAGTCCTGCCCGTTTGGTTTTGAGAACGTGCATGCACCATGAGCTGGTCTGCTATGCAAGGGTTCATTCTGCAGGATGAATGGAAGTAAGCTTTATTCGATGGATACCTAACCGAAGTACGGGGGTACTGTGCGAGTAAAGCTTGAGACACCTGCCTGGTGGGGGATCTCGATTAAAGAGCGATTGCGACGCCGAGTTGGCTATCCATCCTGCGAGGCTGACCCCTCTGCGGACTGGAATCCATTTCGATATCGTCAGATATGCTTGTTGCAAAGTCATGGACCCTTTCTCAATCATCGCTGGGACTGCTGGACTTCTCGATGTTTCAATACGACTGGTGGCATATCTGAGAGAGGTCGAGGAGGCTGCGGGGAAAGTGGACGAAGAGATCGCGAGCCTCACACAAGAAATCGACACTTTGGCTTCTGTCAACGACTCTATCGAACGCCTCTGGCTGAATACTCGTGAACGTGTTCCCAGTCCCTCGTTCAAAGATGCCGCTTATGTTGACGATACCTGGAAGAAGCTCGGCAGTCTGCTCCATGACTGTCGAGCTGAAGCCAAGAAGCTGGAACAGTATCTGGAGGAAGTAGTGGGCAAAAATGGGTCGAAAGTCACAGGAAAGTGGGATGGTATCAAAAAGCATCTGAGGAGACATGCGAAAGATGCGGACTATCAACAAGTTCGTGATCGTCTCTCAACTCATCGAGATGCGATCCAAATACTCCTCGGCACATTGAATGCGTTGGTTGCCACACCCAAGCAAATTACGATGCTAATTTGTCTCAGGTTCTTTACTCGCAATGCTCATACGTCAACTGATCAACTCATTGGCGATGCTTCGGACAAACTGCTGCGACAGAATCGCATGCTTGAGCACAGGATGGATCTACTTCGGCGAAGACTCAACTCTGCGGATGGCGAAAATGTAAGTCATCTTTTCTCTCAATACGGTCTCGCGTTCTCAAAAATATCGACAGCTTCGTAATTCGATCGAGTCGGCACAAGCTTTGTCGTCTTTGATCACCTTCAACGATCATTTTGACATTCCTCGGACAGTCAGTAGCATTTTTACGGGCCGCGATGGACAATTGAAAGAACTCAAATACATGCTCGACATTGCTACTCCGCAAGAGCGAACTCATACGCAGAAACGTTTCGTGATCTATGGGCTCGGAGGCTCAGGTAAGACTGAGTTTTGCTGCAAGTTTGCTCAAGATAATAGGGCGCAGTACGTCCACCTCTCGAGTTCCCATCCTCTGACTTGGGTCATTCTGAAATTCCGTTCTAGCTTCTGGGGAATATTCTGGATCGATGGGAGATCATATGATTTCGCGAAGCACTCCTTTTCGAGGATCGCAAAGATGGGCGGGGCAGAGCCGAACGAAAACGCCGGCAAGAGTTGGCTATCGAGTCGCCAACAACCATGGCTACTCATCGTCGACAACGCGGATGATCCTGATCTCGATGTGGCTCGTTACTTCCCAGGCGGGGAGAGAGGTACCATCCTATTGACGACGCGGAATCCCTCAAACAAGAGACATGGCACCGTAGGGTCGAGATTCTATCAATTTGAGAAGTTAGAAGTGGACGAGGCTAGCGATCTTTTGCTCCGAGCTGCTGAGGTTCCCAGTCCATGGGAGCTTGCAATCAGAAGTTCTGCTTCTGCCATCGCAAAAAAGCTTGGATTCCTACCATTGGCACTTATTCACGCTGGCAAAGCTATAATGGACGGGCTATGCCAACTAGGCAATTACCTTGATTACCACCTCCGGTTTTGGGAACGCGTTCGCTCTAATCGAGGAATAGGGGATATTAATTTACATGTTTATTCTACATGGGAGATTATCTACTTGGGTCTGGAGACCAAGAGATCAAAGGCAGCTCAAGACGGTTTACAATTGCTCAACATGTTTTCCTTTTTCTATTGGGAGAACATCGCAGTCGATATCCTGATTTCAGCAGCAAAGAATCCTCGTCGAGAAAAGGAAGATGCTCAAGAACTCGAGGCTAGGCAGCCAACCAAGCACATTGCACGACGACTGAAATCAAAATCTTGGACCGAACATTTGCGAGAGTTTGCGTTTAGCTATCTAGCATATGCGCAGACTACACATTCCCTGCTACCGACGGTATTGCGTGATGGTGATCCACCATTTGATGAGGACAGGCTGCGCGAGGCCCTAGGATTTCTGGTTCAACTGGGCATGTTGAGCTATCACCAGCAGTCGGACAGTTACTGGATGCATCCGCTAGTTCATACCTATGTTCGGGAGAGGCCGGAAACCAGCACAGCGATGCAAGCCCTGTGGTGTCAAGCCGCAACAACTACACTGACGCAGTGCATATTCTTCAGGCCGCCTGCTGCATACAAACTCTCGGACGAGAAGATGAAACGGGGGATCTACCCCCACGTTGAGCATGTTCGAAACCGACAAAATGAGATCCATGGGAGAATTCGAGCCAGACGAAGGGGACGCAAAGGCCTTTCGCTAATGTCTTGGCTTGGGGCTCCTCCCGAATTTAGCGCAAGACAAGCTGCAGAGTATGCAAAGTTCAGCCTCGTATATCTCCACTGCGGCGACTGGGAGGAAGCAGAAAAGCTTCAATTAATGGTGAAGCAGTTTGCCTATGAAATGCTAGGCTTGGAGCATGAAAGAACAATCGATGGTATGCCTCTCCTTCCCGCCCATGCTCGCTCCTAGCAGCGAATAATTGAGATCCGGATAATCCGCCTGCTCTTTATGCTCTGGTCCGGCCGAGAATGACACGCTGATTTGAAGAACTTTGCAGTCATGAACCTTCTTTCTGTTACCTACATATTGCAGACACGCACCAATAAAGCCCTGGAGCTGCAGAGACAAGTACTCGACTCGTGCCTGAAGTTGTTTGGCCCGGATCATCCTAGGACACTCAAGGCAAAGCATACTTTAGGTAATGCCTGCCTTCTAGAGGGGCGTTTGAACGAGGCGCGCAAACTGCATGAAGAGGCAGTCGAGAAAATGACCGAGGTCCTTGGCGCAAATCACGAGGATACATTGGTTGCCGTGGATCATCTTGGGGATGTGATGTCTAGATATTTCGATTTCGACAAATCCAAACAACTACATCTGAGAGCATGGACTGGAATGAAGAATCTTAAGACCCTTGGCCCAACCCATACCGATACTCTTACTGCTATGGATCATGTTGCTCAAGTGTACTTGAGAATTGGCGGCGACCTATTGGAGCCTGCATATGATATGGCTGAACAAGTCGTGGCAGAAAGAATTAGACAAAGCGGAAGGGAACACCCCCATACGCTCTTGGCCAAGCTGACTGTCGCGAGAATCATGGCTGCTCAGAACAAAGCGGATGAAGCGGAAGCGCTGATCCGGCAAAATCTTCCAATTGCCACAAGAAACCTCGGCGAAAATCATCTTGGCACAATGCTTGGGAGGTTCTATCTCGCGCAAGTTATTGCTCGTCAAAATCGTTGGACTGAGGCGGAGAGAATTCTCGTCGACCTCGTTGACAAGAAGAGATACAAAGCCTCTGTCCGAGAGGACGGAGAACATATCGATCGAATACAGGTATTGTGGCTGCTCTTGAGCTGCTATCAAGAACAAGGGAGGATTGAAGATGCGATCCGCATCGGAAACGACCTTGCTGAGGGGGTACAAAACATCGGCGGTGAAGGGTTGGGACCAAGGCATGTATTCGCCATACGTCTGGCGGAAAAGCAGAAGGAGCTGTTAGCTGCAAGAGGACACCCCGGAACAGCCATAGATCCACGGCAACCCTCTTTTGATCCCTTTCCACCTAGTACTCCTGGATCTCCTGGATCTCCCGGCTCTACAGACTTGATCACCAAAGCACACACGTTTTGAATAATGACGCTAGATAACAAAAGACAGCCTTTTATTTCTGGTCGCGGACGCCGTGAAGGTCTGGGAAATGACAACTTGGCTGCACCAAGAACGATACCGGCATCCGCAAAGGTGCTTTCTCGCTGATTTCAAACCAAGGCAGACTTTTGAAAGGCAAATTCAAAAATTTCGACGGTATCAGAGATGGAAACAGGAGAGAAATCAAATCAGCACTATATATACCCATCACATCTTGAAATCAAACGAATTGACCGTTCGATGTCGTATGATCTCAACAACTCTAAGCGATTCAATTGAGCACTTTGAGGAGTTCACAATATAACTCTTCAGAGTGGTGGGTAAAACCTTGGAGGAAACAACCCCTCACCTGCCCCTTAAGCCCACGCTCTCGTCAAAGAACGTGATTGGTGGGTATGCTTCCCTCCGTAGCCTGGGTGAGCTACGTCGCAGTTATCTCCCGGTGAGACCCCCCCCCCCCCCCCCCCCCCCCCCCAGTACTCACGACTATGACTGCGGCGGTACGAAAAAAAGTTGTTGTCATACTTCGATCTCTCTGAGAATACGCAGGCTCTATCCCCAAAGATTGATGCGCAGCAGTAATAAGAGCGAGATCCGTGGGCATGGATTTAGAGGCGGAGACAAGAATGCTATCCTAGCATTCGCAAATCAAGGCTCATGGGCACACTTGCACTTTATGTACCATATGACTGCTAAGTGCTGTTTACTAGAAGCATCGCAGCAGCAATATAGGATTTTGGGAACCCTCTGAAACGAGACTGCTATCATGGCGATATGCTTGCCACGCGGGAATCCAATGACACGAGCGGTAAGGAATATGGCCACTCAGCCTTCAGCAGATTTGTTTTGATTGGCCAAGATATTGAGACACCAGAAGTATGAGAAAGAAGGAAGCAGTAGATGAGCCAGGGCAGGTCGTAACTAATCTATTTCCATTGCATCTTCATAATCGAGTGTATGCAGAGCCTGTTCAACCTGCCCTGTGATCTCATGAAGCGATACAGCATTGGGAGTCCAATCCATATCATCCATGGGTCGTTCACTGATCTCCTGTAGTGCCTGCTCCAATTGTCTTCTGGCGGCTTGCGTGTCACCTTTACTGTTTGTGTCCCAGCATTCCAACTCCTCCCATAACCTATAGAACTTGCTCTGCCTCGTCCCATCCCTGAATATCGTCATTAAGTTCTGAGCCTGTTGGGCCATTTGCTGAATCTCCGTGTTGTCACACAAATGTCGATGAACGGCAGCATTTCGTATTCGAACAGCATCGATCAGGGCTTGACGCAGGGTGTATTGGGGTACGGTTACCAATGCGTGTGATGGCAGGGAGGCATTGGGAAGAAAGTCTCGCCATACTGAGAGCTCGACTGCTTCAGGACAACTCCAGTTCCTATCGTTCAGCGTGCCTGGTATCCACCGATATGCAAAATCGTAGCAGCCTTCTTCGAGTATCCTCTGAATCATAGCGAGGATAAAGTGTTGTACTTCATATGGGAGGCCGAGATCTGGAGGCGTGGAGGATGTCGAGATTGTTGTCCGTCCTCCTGTATTGGTGTTTGAGTAGTCGTAGTTTTGAGAGGGTTTCTGGGACCATGTCAGCCGAGTTTGCAAGGTGAGAAGTGCTCAGCGTACCCTAATCCATGTATCTGACTTCTTCGCTCTCCCTTTGAGACTGCGAGGAGCCCAAAGACTGTCTGCCATACCGCCCAGCTTTGGCGCAGTGGGCTTCTGAGCAGGTAGCGTCGAAATCGGAGCAAGTGAACTGTTGGTATTTGGTTGATACCAATTGGAAACAATGTTGCCATCAACTTCTTTGGGCGCGAGGAAACTCTGTTGAGTTGGCGTGCCTGCTTTGCTTCTGGAACACTGCATACAATCTACCCTGCGCTGAAAATTTGAAAATCCACATGACGAGCAGCTCCAATCGTCTGGACGTGGGAAGTAGTTCGAGTTCTCGTTGCCGGGTCTTGGTCTTGCCCAAATGCTCTCATTCATGATTACTGTGTTGTTGGGAGGCTTAAGATGGTAGAGTGACTTGGTGAAGAGGTCTTGCTTCCCAACCAGAAAACAAATGCTTCAGTAGCGTCATGACAGAAGTAAAGTAATACAGTAGAGAATGCTGATATGCGGATTCAAGTGAATCCAATATCTATGAAAAGTGATGGAGTATCGAGAATGATGAGAGCGGGAAGTCACCAACAACCCTCGCGACAATGATGCTTAGTCAGCGGCTTCGGACCAATATCACTACCACAAGCACCAGAAGCTTCCGAGCAAGTCGTACTATCAAAGTAGTACTTGCGCTTGCACAGAATGTCTTTCTTTGGTAGTAGATTGTTTTAAGCAACGTTCTCACTTTTCGATCTATTCTGAAGAGCGGCGCATCGATAGACAAGTCTTCGACAAGTACTCGTACCTTGACCTTCATGCAGGAAGGCTTCAGTCTCTGCGTGGTGGCTATATCGTTGTACTTCTTGCCAATAACAGCCCTCCTCTCATGCCATATAAGTCCATGGTTTGCCATTGAGAGAGTTCATTTAAACCCTCTTGATGCTGAATCCAGACAGTCGCTTTCATCGTCCTTACGGCTGATCTCAGAAACTCACCCCTTTCTCCGGCCTCCCCTGCAGGGAGTCTTCTGCCTTTCTGCCCGGCAGACTCTTGAGGATTACTCTCTCTGCACCCACTTCTGACTATTTATCACCCTCGCGTTGATCTCTGTTGGCTTTGCAATCGCCGTTGCCATATCTGTGACGAAGTCAAAATCGCGACTAGCGTGACGCCTTACTGATGCGAAATCACGTGAACATTTTATGCGAGCCATCTCAGACAATTGATGGATACCGAAGACCCGTACTGATTTCCAAAGAGAACAAGGATCTCAAAAGTGGAACACCCATTTGCACCTACTGCAGCAAGGAACTTCCAACTGTGTAAAAAAAGAACCATTCCGCTTGTGCCTTACATGCGTTTACATGGACTTGTGCAAAGACTGCCATACAATACGTATCGCCTCGAACGAAGATGGAGGGTCATCTCTAAGTCAACCTTTTGCGGTATGAATCATGACTATATGAAAGCTCCAGTCGAGGACTAGGGAGGTATCAAGAAGAATATTGAGTGTCCATTGGAGAAGTTGGCTTTTGGGCATGGGTAGAAGGATGTCGAGGAGAAATGGAACGAGTAGAAGGAAATGGGCCTAGTTGTCTAGTTGCCTTGAAGCCGAGAAATTCCTATTTCAACGTTACTCAAAGGACGTTGATCATTAAATTTGCAATGTTGGAGTCGTGAATCTTGAGTTACTTGAGGCGTCACACCGGCGATGTGTTGCACTCTTTGTCTGGATTCCTCGTGTAAACCCAATGATTGGAAAAGGGATGGGGAAACTCGATCGATTATGACTCTATGCCTTCCCAAACGCTCACTAACGCCAAAAGGATTCATGGTCTCATGCGAATCTCGACTTATCTCAATTCATCTCGTCTCACTCCAAATCATCCTTCGTATGCCTTGATGATGCACAGAGGCAGCCTTATCTCGTGTGCCCTTTCCTTGCGCTAGTTCCCAAATCCGAACAAATGTCTCTACTTTCCAGTAGCATACTGTTTAGTGTATTTCTTCGCCTCAGCATTGAAATCCTTCCTATCGCTTTTGAACTTCTCGGCGATTGCCGACTCCAACGCATCGTCCGGGACCGGCTCACTCAGCAACTGCTGCGTAGCTGTGAGGACGCTCAAGATCTTACTGCTTGGCTTCCATGCCTCTGCCTTCAAGATTCCAATGCACATCGAGCCCTTGTCGTCGAAAGTTATGTTAGGGTGGTAGACTCGTGTCTTGAAGTTTATGACGGGAGGCTTGAAGGGGTATTCGGTGGGCAGGACGAGAAGGAGCTTGAATTTACCGCCCTGGATGAGCTTACTGTTAGCAAGCGAAGAAGAAGTATGGGATAGAAGGCATACGGCGTAAGGTGAGTCGGGGGGACCATCTAGAATAACGTTCCAATTGTGTACGTTTGACTCGTCTACGAGGCTGACTTTGATACCAACGGGGGGGTCGCTCGTAACCTCTGCAAGCTCCTGAAAGTTCATTAGCACACTGTTTGGAGCTTGATACTACCTGGAATGTGCTGAAATACCTTGGTAATTCTCTTCTGGGAGGAAGCCATATCGTATTTGAACTCGATGGAGGGGCGGGCGGTAGCAGAAGTGGGTTGACAAGCGTATTGATTGTGGGTGAGATGTGTTGGGAAGAAGAGGGAAAATTGAGTCCTTGAATTTAGATGATTTATTGAACGCGGTGCCAAGTGTTTAATGTCTCGACCTGTGTTATTACCGTTTGGAGGCAGGAGAGCTTCAGAGCGTGCACGAAACCGCCGCCTTTGGAATCCCTGCCCCGCAAGGCGCTAAGGCAAACGAGGCTGAGGTTGGCTTACAGTAGATGAGTAAAGAATTTGGAATCAAGTCTTTAAAGTCTAGTAGATGCAACAATCATGATTTGAATTCAATTTTGGTTTATTCTATCCCAAGTATAATAAATGTCTCTACCACGCATAAAGGAGATAAGAGTGAAGATACTTGGCAAAGCCTTACAATAAGTAGGATAGGCCAGGCTGCGTGTTGATTACCCTGTGATCAGCCTGTCTTGAAAAATAGCCTATTCGAATTGTAGAGGTAGGTACTAGGAGTAGTTATCGGGTGACTATCTCTGCTAAGTCAAATTCGCTGTCGACAGGAACGATTCGCGGTCAAATTGATGAGATAGAAGAGGGGAGCATGCATTGTGCTAGAGGTGTATGCTGATGCTTTTAGAAGTGTAGAGGGATTCACCAGCAGGTAGGATGTGATGAATGGGCATCGGAACATCTGATTTTTCCGGGGAGGCGTCGATGGATGGAGTACTGCCGCCATAAGAATTGCTGAAGAAGCTCCGTTATTGCTCCTGGTGGTGAAATCCACGGCGTGAGTGGATTAAGCATGACGGCTTCGATGCCTTCAAACCTCCCGTGGCCGCGGCTCCGTTCGTGAACTTTTCCCTTATGCTACAAAGCCGGGTATATATCCCAAACGCCATCTCAAATCGATATGCAGAACCTTCACTCCTATTCTCGCTGCAAAACGACGACCAATCCCATTATTCCCAGCATGACCGTCTTCAGCCAAGGATGTTCACTTAGAAGAATCGTAACGTATCCCACAAACGGTATGTATGCCACCACGCTACCAATGATGTCCTTCCGCTCGATATAATCCTGTCCCTTTGCATATAACTCCGTATCGTCCGCGACATTGTTATCTCCCTTTGTCAATAACTTGGCATCGTCCCTATTTCCCATATTTAGAGTCAATTCGGTAAGCCATAGAATGCCACCAGGCAGGAGAAAGGCCAGAGCTGCGGACTCTCAAACTCACCCAGTTCCAAACTTCCTTACAAGCCTATGCACGATCGGGATGTCCTTCCCTTTGACATTGTAAACCACTATTTCTCCGACCTCCGTCTCCGCGAGGAAATTCCTATTCCACAGAAAGAGTAGGTCCCCTCGCTGGAAAGCGGGTTCCATAGAACCTGAGAGGACAACGACGATAGGTGAGGGCGAGTCAGCAATGACTGACAGACCTTTCCACATCATGAATGCAGTAGACAGTATGAGAGCGAAATTAAGTAACTGCGCGGCTGCCTGCCGAGGATTTTGAAGTGCGGAAACCATGGTGGTAGTTTGGGGAGTGCCGGTGAAGATGGAAGAAGGAGCGCGATGTGGTGATGAGAGACGAGGAGTATTGGCAGTTCTGAAGGGAGTTCGGGATATTGAGGTTTTCGAGACGAAGGAGACAGCTTTTGGATAAAGAAAGCTGCTCAGCAGGGACGGTGTGCTTCTTCTTGTCGTTGCTGTTATTAGAGTTGTGGACACTTTAGAGATGGGGAATAATTCAAGCAGGGATGACACGGTCCATGCGATCTGTAGAGTAGGTACATGGAGTACTCGCAGAGTCTATCATGGACCATCTTTTAACCTCTGAAGTTCCCAATCTGTGAGAACTTCTAATAAAAATTCTATGAAAGAGCTGTATCAAGGCGATTGAGCAAATGATCAAGATATCTGGGTATAACAGACAGCTTCAGTACAGCGAGCACGAAGGACTCCTCGAGTGGAGAGTCTTCGCTGTTAGACAGCGTACTTTCTTTCTCTCCGTTCCTGCCCTTCATATTACTGCTGTGTACGGGTTTTGCAAGATGCTCGTTGTAGGTCAACATCAACACCACGTGAGGAAGGAGCATGTTGCTCTTTCCTTATCATAAGGTAAGAACCAGTCTTATTTACTTCCCTCTTCCTTCCATCACTACTTCTTCTTCAATGCTCACCACTTCATGAACACTCTTTTCTCCTCATCTCACTCTTATAATCACGAACCGCTTCTTTTCTTCCCTGGCACAGGCTATCCTACTATTGCACAACCTCAACAGGGAGACCTCGGACACTCAGATCCCAGGAAGCTCTGCTCAAGCACATTCAACTCGACACAAGACTTTCCTTCGAGTTGTCTTAAGCCTATACTTGGACAGTAACCTCCACTTGGTAGCTCACCCTACCTCGCACAGTCTCCGCCACGTATCATCGCACCGTACAGATACATCCAGCCTCGATTCCAGCCAGCAGCTCCTCAGCATACCCAGATTCCGTGCGCAAAGACTCCTACTGGTCAATCCTTTCACCCACAGCCATCTCTGGTGTCCGATAGAAGATCGCGAAGACCTATCTTGACCACAGACACGAGCACAGAAGAACGAGACGCATAGCTTCCCGAGAACGTCCTTTTACAATGTCTTCCTCCACGGCTCTCCTTCCGGATCAGAAGAGAGGCGATCAACACGTAAGTTATTGCAGCCCATCCTCATCCATGTGTTCTAACCACCACTAGCCCATCTTCCTCCGTGTCTGCCATTCTCCATGGCTCTTCATCGGTCAGAAGATGTTGGTCATGATCCGCGGTGTCACTACCACCTACCTTCTCGTCAGCTTCCTCATGGTTCTTCAGTATGATCTCCGAATCAATCAGCATGGCTGGTTGACTGCATTCGAACTTCCCAATGTTGTCTACATGCTTCAGATCATTTACAACATGCTCGCATTCGTAAGCATTCATTCCCTACCAGAGAAGCCCACCAACTAACATTATTTGCAGATTTGGACTACCATGCACCTTTACTACCCTCACAGCAGCACTCAGACCCAGACAAACTCGACCCGCTTGCAGAAGATGTTCTCTCCTCCTCGCCAGAATCCCACAACCAAGAACCGTACCTTCTTCAGTATTTTCTATACTGCTGCAGTTACATATCCACATGTTGTCAACTTCATCTACTGGGCTGTCTTGACACCAATGCATAAGACAACGATTCCTGGTTTGTCCCTAAAACAACTTCGGGAAAATGGTGACTAACTTCGTGCCAAGTCGATAAGGCATTTTCCAGCGGATCGTATACTCGATTCTTTATCCTCAACAAGTATGCGATCGGCTCGGCCACTGCTTTAATGGAGGTCTTGGTTAATTCCAGCATCAGACGCCCAGAGGTAACGGCTCTGCTTCATTTCCGTGTCGCGTACTGATGAATCGCTAGCCTGTTGGTGCCCATATGGTGGGACTCTCTACTTTCTCCCTTGCCTATGTTGGCTGGACGTTCCTCGGTTATGTTGTCACCGACAAGTACCATTACTTCTTCTTCAACCATAAGATCGTTGGCTGGGAGCATTTTGGCCTCAATGTCGTCGGTTTCATAGCCATCACCAATATTTGTAAGTCTTCCACTTCTTCGAGTATACCAGCTCTGATCCAGTCAGTCTTCATCATGGTTTACGGTGTCACCGGCATCCGTGAGGCGCTCACCAAGCGAGGCGAGGCCAGAAAGTCTGGCGGTGGCTACACCCGTCTTCCTCAGTAAACAACGAGTGAGTTTATGCTCAATGGTTATTTCGTGAGGTGGTCCAGTGTCCTTGAAAGGAGGAATTCGTATTGATCGCATTCGGTTACCATCAGTAGATTGCACTTGTCGCTTCGGTCGGTTCGTTCGCTATCATTACGGTGGCGTGTTTGGCAGAGAAGTGTGTGGCTTCTGGTACTATTAATAAAGCGGCGTTGTCAGAGAATGGTGTTCGGAGGTATGGGTTTGGACTCTGTATTCATTCCTTTCTTTGCAAATTCTCGGGTTTGCACGCTCTTTCGCATATCTACTCCTAAATCCAAGAGCTTCCCAACAGTTGTCACTTCGCGAATGCTTCTTCGAAACACCTGAGCTCGCCGTCCTCCTAGAATGGCAAAGACTCTCATGGATTGTTTCGATACCCAACCCGTGACATGGATGCCAGCTCTTCCAACCCCCATCGTCGTTCAAGGATGCAACGAGCCGCTTCATCAGCTTGGACTTCCCCTGATTCGGCTCGCTTGATGCTCCGCCCAGTTTGGCGAGGGGCCGACATCAGGCCAATTCCTCCGCCTTTGCAGGCACCGAATTCTGACGCATTATTGCATGCAACAATGCCAACTGGACGAATGAATGCCGCGCATCACAACATTGAGGTGAGGCCGCACATCTGCAAGCTCTCGAATAGGAAGGGCTTCAAGGCCCGATTGGTCTGGCCGTCTATCACGTGCTGCTGTATGGTTCGCCAAGGCGTCCATGCATCTGTGACTAGGTAGGTAGGTTGGTATATCATGCAGCACATCTCCTTCGCGCGTCGCTCTTCTTCTTTCTTCCTCACCACACCGTTCGGGTCGCAAATACTACAAGAATCTCCAGACTTTCTTTAAGGATATCTCGAGATCTCTTCCAGGGCCCAGTCAATCTTTTTGTGCGTCAATTCTTCAAATCAATCCCCTTTCCTCCGACACTCTTTTCGTCATTCGCTCAATCACACCCCACCATCCCTCCGCGACCAAATAACTGTCAAGATACCACTGCAGCCATGTTCAAGCGTTCGTTCAGATCGAATGATCGTGTGGAGAAGGTTGTCAAGTTGAAGAAGTCATATAGGGATCCCGCGAAGTTGTCGAAATTGCAGAAGTCATTCGACCAGAGTCCACCTGTGGGAGCGTACGTTGCTGGTGCCTGTTGCACTGGGATGGAATTAGGAGCTGACAGATCTGTGAACAGGACTCTGGCCTCGCCCATCGTAACCTTTACGGTCGGTAAGGAAGGGCGACTCTTTGCAGCGCACGAGGATGTCCTGAGCTTGTCGCCGTTCTTTGCGGCGGCTTGCAGAGGGCAGTTCCTCGAGGCGCAGAGTAAGAGGATTGATCTTCCCGATGAAGAACCTGAGATCTTCTCATGTGTTCTTGAGTACCTATACGTTAGTCTCCTTTGCGCGCTGCAACCCTTCTATGCGCCGGAACATCTACTGACCTATGACCTTTCTGCAGAAGGGCGACTATTACCCCCGCTTGATGCACAACAAGCGCCGAGACTCTTGGGAACTCGAGGATGCAGTGAGCACCCCAAACCCAGAAAACAGAGGTGGTCGCGGAAACATCGAGGCTACAAGCTACATCTCGAGCGTGGGAGAACACCTTTTGAAGGACACGGTCATATACTGTGCAGCAGAAAAGTACGGACTCGAGGAACTCAAACGCCTTGCTCTCCGGAAGCAAGGTCTGCAGAGTGGCATTGAGGTCGCTACGATTCTTCGCAGTGCGAGGTATGCGTATGACAACACGCCGGACACGGACTCGAGACTCCGCGCTCATTACTTGGCCTTGATTATCAGATGTCGCAAGACATTTAAGAGGAGCGGAACCATGCAGACGGAAATGGAAAGTGGCGGGAAACTTTTCTTTGATCTGTTTGTGGCGTTGTGCAACCATGTGGATGATATTGTCGAGATTGGGTACGTACCCAGCTTCTCCTGTCCACCCATCAAGCTGCAACATTAGACTAACGTATGCTCTGTATTGCAGTAATTCCAAATCTTCCAAGACCATCTAAGCAACAATGTTGCACAACCTACATCGGATACCCAGCTCGGAATTTTCATTGTTGTTCGAGGATACACAGTCTATCTCTCTCTATCAGATTGGACCATATGGAGAGATCACATCTCCCCTTCACCCCGAGGTTTGGCCGCCTTTCTGATGAATACAGTGAGGTTTACATCTCCTCCACTCTTTCTAATACCCCCTGCTTTGTCGTTATGGATTACGGAAGGAACTGTGCGCTTGCTTTTTAGTTGCTTGATTTTCCTCCCTCTCCCAGAAGCCTCCTGCGGAGGTGGACTGGGATTGGAATCAGAGGACTCACCCACTTGGTCAACCACCACCACAATTTCCTTTTCGTTGGGATGCATGGGAATGCTGTAGCTATGGTTGAGTGCACATGGTCTTGATGATTGTGTACACGCGGAATCCCTAGTGGATTGCTGGGCTTAGCCCTCGTTAGGGCGACATAATGAGAGATTTCGGCCACCTCAAAACTATCTCCCGATGATGATGAAACTGCAGGCAGGTTGTGTTTCTAGGTACCTCTACTTCGTCCCTCCCGGCATTCTTCATCCGTCAATGAAAATGGCAAGTCTCCACTTTCTGCTAGAGCAATGCGGTTTGGATATCCTTTTGTATGAGTCTTGTATTTTGATCCCTTTTCCTCGTTGACAAGCTTCATCACGACGGGAGGGTTACCAGAGATGCGAACCAAGTACCTGCCCCCGTCTACGAATATTTCTCTCCTATCTTCCAAATATCTCTCGTGCCTTCAACACATTCATAACCTCCACTTCCCTCACATCAAAGTGTATCGTCTATTTAATGCGCTCGTGCCAGAGTGATTGGGAGGGTTCCACTATATCCCTCACTTAGAGGTAAATCGGAACATGGCTGAAGTCAAATCTCATTCGGCTCTCTAGGATATGTCCCTTGAGCCATCTCCACATATGTAACTCACCGACGAGGCTGAAGACATTGTCGAAGCCTGTGCTTTGCGTCTCACCGACTGAGTCGGACTTGACTCTGTGTACTACCAGGCTTCGAGTACTCTTAAGTACAGCACTGTAATCTTCAATGCTCTCGCGTGTAATACGAATATGTCCTGAATGATACCTAATGATATTTTCGAGTAAATCACTTCTACAGCAATCAACTGGAGCTTTACGTAGTCATACACTAATTTGCGCGCATTAGGATCGGTACGGTAACCCAGTTCAACGTTATGAATAGCGAGACTCGAGAGTGCATTTTCCACATCATCCGCGTCTCCGGGAAATAACTCACGCTCCTGAGGAGTCCGAATTTTATCCTCTTTGTCCTCGAAGCTGTGTATTGACCCTACGCTATAAGCAGCTGCTTTTAGGGATTCCTTCACAAAACGTGATTCTTGTGCTTTACTCGCACGTAAGCTGCGCAGCATGCCGTTAGTTCCCTTACGAGGATCCTCTGAGTAGCCTCCCTGAGGGATTCGTCGAGAATCGTACCCGGACTGTCAAGCTGTGGTTTTTGGTTTTAGCCCAACGCGAATGGCATAGTCAATAGGCTGAGGAAGTAAAGAACATCGTCTTCACTTATATGTGATCTGGGACATATTCTGCTGATGCCAAAGAATACTTTGAAGATAGTGGATGAAGCCTATTTCACTTTCCTCAATTTAAGAGCATGGATTAACGGGAAATTTACTGCATTTTCGGCGATATTTCTTTCAATGATGAAGTAGATCCCGTGTGTTTGCTTGATGCATTCTTTCTCTGTCATTTTGAATCATTTATTCTGCTAGTATAGAACTTCTGCTCATTTCCCTAAGCTCCCTTGAGCTAGACGAAGATTCCTTTGCGCTGGTCTAGTACCTGCGTGTCCCTGATTGTGCACCAATCCTTGTGTCTCGCTACATCAAAATCGGTTGTCTCGGAGTTGTGTCATTCGATAAAGGTTCGGGGTACTGGACCAGTGGGTCCAGATGAGTCGCTTGCTCGAGTAGAGCCGTGTCAGAGGTTCTGAAGCACCTGGATCGTGGAAGAATGGTGGGTTGAAGTGGAGGAGGCCTCGAAGGTCTCGAAAACTTAATATCGATACCGAGTAGAGTAATCTTTAGGGCTGACGACCAATCCACGTCCCTTCTTGGCTCCACGATAGATGGTCTCGATGATGTCGATCAGTTCTTGCTTGTCCTCGAGCACCCAGTTCAACTTATTGTTATTTCCGGTGCCGAAATCGCACATCATATGTTTGTTTCGGAAGAAAAACATAAGGGTGACCGGGTCGTACAACTCTATTTGAGAAATGTCAGCGTAGCCCTTGAGAAGAAGGCAGAGGGGCGACTCACCGTACATCTGCTTGAAGTCGGGGACCTGGTCGAGATCGCACACATAGATGACAGCAAAGTTTTTGACTCGGTCAGCGATGCCTAGGGATTTGCAAAATCAGTAACCGTAGCATGAGCAGAGAGTGTAACGCCTTACGGTACAGGACTTCGTCTTGTCTCATGCAATCAGGGTCCCAGTCGCGACCGAAGCGGATGATCACCAGTCTCTCCTCCTCGCTCATAATAGCCTGGTCGACATGCCAGCCGGTGTTGAGATGGGGAAGGACGAAAGACATTCTGGACAGCGATGAGACCGATGTGAAGGTATGGGTATGTTCTGGATTGAAGGAACCGTCGTTGTGCGGTCTCTGGGAAAGCTGAGCCGTTGCCTAGAACTCTGTTGGTGGTTCGTTTCTGGAGCCTTGCTGAGTAAGCAAGCGCTATCACTCCACCAGCTCTGGTGACTGGGGCTACTATTGCATCAAGGAACCATTCATACAAATCTCAAGAAATAGTACAACATTTGTGATACTGGGCACTTTTCATTTCATTTACATATCTAAACAGGTTTTGTCTTAGGTTTCTAATATCGTGGATTTTGTTAATCGGCGAATTAGTATCGCCCACGCCTGTGAAGTCTGTTGCATAGCGACGACCATAGCTTTCTTTTTGGGGTATCCTTGGGACTCCATTTCTCGATGCTCTGCAACGCTCTCAGACCGTCGAAACGCCAGAGCCCGCAACTGCCATAAACGCCCAATAATCTTACAACCAGCCACAACTCTCATTCTTTCGGAGTAGCCGCGCCTTCTCCTCCACTACTACCAGCAGGCCTACTCATCAGACCAGGGAAAATCATAGCTTGCTCGGCCTCATCCATATCAGGCACATCACTCAGGTCACTCTCGTCATCGGCGCTGTCATGTAGACTGCCAGGCGCAGAGCTGTCCTCTCGTTCTGCTCTGTCCTCTTCTTTCTTATCGTCTTCAGGCTCATCGTCATGCCGAGGTGTCGAGTTTCCATGTCGTGCTTCGCTAGGGCTTCGGTGCGCTTGATCTAAGACGTGGGACCCATTGGAGGCCAAGACAAGAGAATTATGCCTTTCAGAGATTGAGTTGCGAGGTCTCGAAGAGGGAAGAAGCGGACGTGGGGCTTCTGGTACTCGATTGACAGCCTGCTCCGCTCTTCGAAGAACTTCACGACGTCCAACACCGACTTTGCGAGGCCGAGTGCCTTCGGAGGAACCTGCGAAGGTGACTGGAACAGGTATTTGCGTACCATCCATATTCATGACCAAATTATTCAAGCTCATAGGACCCATTGGTCTTGCCGTTGACGGTGATTCAGAAGTGCCATCATGTTGTGCCCTTTGCTGGGATACTAGAGGCGGGCCTGGTAGATGCGGTGCAACTTGTACAAACAGGGTTGCCCAGGCATCGTTTATCATGTCATCAATCGGCGTAGACTTCATCAAGTTTGCGTTCAGCTTCTTCAACTCAATGGATTCGCGAAGCGCATCGCGTGCGGGATGTGATACGTTAGGATCGTCATGCCAAAGTGTTAGACGCTGTGAGAGCACTTCAAAATCTTCCATCGGCACACCCTTGAAGACTTCATCCATGTTGGGGGGAATTTGAGAAGCCCTGCGGATGAGGCGGAGATAGGTGGTGCAGCAATCCGTCCAGACATGGGTGAATCGGTGGAAGTCATTGGCCTTCTTCCGAACACGCTTGGCAAGACCCTCCATACTCGCTTTGTCGTCGGCGATCCATAGGAGCTTGATCATTAGTCTGACGTAACGTTCCATATATACACAATGACGCCCAGGGCGTTCTGCGTCTGGTTTCCATACTTGGATATGCATTGTCTTTGTGAAGATCGATTCGCGAAATTCATGGCGAGCCGCCATTGCCTGAACGTACTCAGGTCTACTATCATCGTACAGAATGCTCGCAACTCGGGCAACCATTCTATGGTGCCAATGTTGCTTATCGGCGCTCCGCAGGTGCCGGAGGCTTTCCAAAACAAAGGGCTCCCACTCTTCTTGGGTATTGATAATGACGTGCTCGCCCTTACGAATCGCGTATGGCTGCTCTTGGAGGAGGTTCGCACCAGCTTGTGGCTCCACTGCACCATGTATAACGAGTTTGTGGACAATCGATACCAATTTGTAATGAGGTTCGAGTATGGGTTCTTGACGACTGTCTCTTGGCTTCGGCACAGTTTTGATAGCGTTCACAAAAGCTTCCAGCACTGATTCCACGGTAGGCTTGCTCAGAGGATCTCTTCCAGAGTCATCTCCGACTTTGGAATACATCTTCCATCGACTCTTCCCAATCATGAAATGATTCCTGTCATAATTAGTCTCACGGCCTAAAGAGATTCCGCGGGTACTCACATCCAATTATTCGGACTTTCCATGGAAGAGCGTCTGAAGAGCTCACAAGCATAACGCCATACCATGTACCGAGTCATCTCCTTATGAAGAGGTTGTTTGTACATTCCCACTTCAGCAGATCCACTCATATGCTTCTCGAAGTCATCCACATAAAAGGCTTCCATAGAAAAGGGTTCTCTAGAGGATGCATAGAGTCGCATACCAAAATCGTGGTACATCTCGCTGATTTTGATCAAAGTGTCGTTCCCATCGTCGGCACATCGCATAGCAGTTGACAATGCCATAATATAACAGTGAATGGCCGATCTTTGAAGTCTGGTCAGAACCGGACGATCATTGTTGATTTTTTCAGCACTCCACATAACCTCATCTTCCAACTCATAATCGAAACACTGGGCGAGTCGGTACCATGCTTCCCAGTGATCAGTGGTGTATTGAAGTTGTAATCGCAGGAAAGTTGCAGCCACTTTCATGTCGTCGGTCTGACCACCTGGACCAAGTCTCTTTTGTGAGCGAAACTTTGTCAAAGCAATCATACCTTGCAGGAAATACCACCCTTTCTCCGCGAGAATGCTGTCCGCAGTAACCACGGGAACGGAGTCAATCTCGATGCTACCTTGCAGAGCCTGAAACAAGTGCAGCGGGCGAATAGAGGTCTTCAAGCACTCGGTACTATTACGGAGGTTATGTTGCATTTGAGGGGTTGATTTTGCTGGGCCGATAGCCGTCTGCATCCTCTCAATCGTGGTACGAAGCTCGTGCTTGAGAAGATCTTTCATCGACATTCGATTCGCCAGAACAATCACTTGTTCTGCGATGTTCAGAACGGTGCGCTTGTCAAGTGTCTCTACGACGCATCCATGCTCCTCTAGCGAGTATGTTCCGACACCCAGGCGAATGCCATATAAGTCATAGAGAACCTGTCCAAGATAATCCTCCCATCTATCGACTTGCCTCAGGCGAATCATCTCAACCTTCATCATTTTAAGGAAGATCTTATTGGAGGCCTTACAACATTTCCGCAGACCCAGAGAATAGTGAACAAGGGCCAGGAAGTCTGCAAGATCTTTATCGGGCTGCGAGAAGAGCTCTCGGTTTTGATTCATAGACTCTTTGACCATGGTATACTGCAAAGCCCACGTCCGGACTTGCATTTCCCTAAGTTTGTTGATGAAGCCAGTGAAGGAGCCTTGAGGACTGTATACTGGAGTCTGTGGCAGCTGGGCCATTCCAACTCGGACTTCGTCATCGAAAAGAGCGGCAGAGTGGAGAACACGATTTAGCTGAGCTATTGCTGTGCAGGTTGTCTTCAGATGACGCTCATCAATGATCTCGAAACACGTGGCTGCATCGTTCAACGCTATAGTCAATGATCTGACCAGTAGGTCGTCCAGAGCTTTTAGCCACAGTAATAATTGGTGGTGCCGTGGCCCTTCAACAGATTCTACATAGTCATCTGTTCGTAGATCGGCAACAATGACCTCGATGCTCTTCAAGTAACAAGAGAAGACTTTGGTGTTGTAGCCTAGACTGAAATACGCCTCTCGAAGTCGCTGCCACAAGAATAGGCGTAATGAGGTACTACCTCCTTTCAAAAATTTCCACATGTCCCGCAGAACGGCAGGAGTGCTGTCGGAAGCGTCTGAAACAACGATAGTATCCTCAGTCTCCCCTCTTCCTGGCTGTGAGGCTGATTCGGGATCGAGGACTGGCTCCAGTGTTTCAATGATAGCGAGTGGATTCGAAGTATCAGTCTGGAAGAGGTTGAAAAAGAAATCCATAGTCGTGAGCCTGGAGACTTCGCGTTCTGCCGCAGCAACAGATATCTCTGGCATGACCGCATTGTTGGGCAGCTCGATCAACGATTTCCCGGTATCTTCAAGTATGGCTTGAAGATCAGACCAGCAGAGAACCTTGTGTTCTCTTGAAACATTCTCCGCCATAGTGGCATAGAATACTGATGCCCAAAGGTACCGCAAGGAGAGTTCATCGTTGTCTTGGCAAATACGAGATCTGATGACATCCGCAGCAAAGTCCGCCCATCTATCTAGGCGGTCTTTAGTCATGACTCTTATCTCGAAATTAACGATACTGCTGGGGTTTGTAATCCTGGAGTAAATATCAAGGTGGAGCTCGAATAGAGTTTGAGCCATCTCCTCGTAAAAAACGAGTGCTTCCCGATTCCCACTATCTCTTGTCTTCTGGATTTCTAGCAGGATACGTGCGTAAATCTCGGGATCGACGAAGCTTACTATTCGAACAACGGAAACCTTAAAGTCGTCCGGCCAGACATTACTCTGATATGTGACTAGAACTTGGCAAAGCCAATCCCAAACAACGTCCTGGAGGGGTATCCACTGGGCATCAATTTTGTTAGCGAACGAATCGACTCCATCTGCGACTGCAAAAACTGCTTTGGTACTCTGTTTCAGTGTTCCAGACTTGGAGTTCTCTAAGAAGGCGGCTAATCCTGCATTTGCTCCTCCTGCCGAGGAGCCTAGGATATCTGCAGCATTGGCATTGACGAACGTCGACGCCTTTTCATCGTCCCAATTTCTCAGAATATCCCTTAGGTCTCGTAATGCCGTGTTAGCAAGAGCATCTGCACGAGTTGGCTGTGCCTCTTGCGTCAAAACTGTTTGTAATTCTGCAAATGTTCCTAAATCCTCGACCCCAATCTTTGCAAGAACACCACCAACAAAATTAAAGACATCTTCATCTGCTCGAACATAGCTTTTCAGCTGTTCTGCAAATTGAGTAGCAGGGTCGACCTCCATTGTATTGTCACGATTTCGAATACGCTTGCTACGTTTCTGGGCTCCGTTATCATCTTCAGGAGTATCGCGGATGCCAGCGGCAGATTGAGACCGCTTTCGTGTCGGGAGAGATATGCTCTGCGAGCGCTGCCTTCCATCGGAGAGCGGGACGGTGGTGGTCGTAGTGACTACTTCAACAGACTGGTCAACAGACTGGTCAACAGACTGGTCCTCGGGATTCGCCGTGAATGGTGTGGGTACTAGTGTCTCGTTGGAATCTCCAACTGGCGATTCTGTGACGGGGACATCTTTCTTTGTAGAGTCTTCTGTTGACAGATCTAAGGGCGTACTTTTCAAGTGAACGTTCTCTTCCTGTAGAGGAAAGCGTAAAGAAACACCTTTGCCTCCATCCAAAGACATCATAGCCATACAAAGCGCATCGCCGAGTGCGGTCCAATTCTTTGCTGGTATATCAATGATTGTGCGAGCTTCCGTGACCTTGGCGCTTTCGCTTTCGTAGATCTGGTGGCCAAGGCACTTCGTGCCATCTGGTAGGAACGTATAGGGGTCCATGTATTTCGAGAGGAACGGTGCCATTTTCCTTTTTATGAAGGGAGCCATGATAGGATGTGACAGAGACATGTCGTCCGCGAGTACTTGGAGCTGTTCCTTTAATTGCTCTCCAGCGAATCCTTCTTCCAATGACGGTGGATCCACTTCAGCAACTGTGGGATCGTCATCCACTTCGAGGGCAGCTTCGAGGCAATAACGTGCTATTCTGCGACTTCCCAGCATTGCTCCTATACGTGCAGCTCGTCTCCATAATTCGGTGTCCGATTCGTCGCTGGCAAGGGCGAGTGCGAATTCCTCCAAAGCAGCTTTACCTTGATAACCAAGCTCGGCTTTACCAAGAGAGGGCGTTCCTTGTAGAGATGAGATTCGAATGTGGGACTTGACACAATCCAGTATAAACTGGCCATGGTTTTTGTGTGACAGGTATAATATCTGGGGCAATGTGCTTGGAGCTCCATCTGCCCCAGCTGCTACCAGGTCGAGGGGAGCGAAAGACGCCTCTGAGAATTCGAATTCTGGATTTTGTTCTATTCGGGCGAATTCTGTAACGCTCTCCGGATACTTGAAGATCTCTGATTTGAAGAGGTTGCTGTACGCTTCGGCGGCTTGTTCGTAGGCTTCGGGCCCTTGAGAATGTAGTCTGAGGGCTGTCTGGTACAACTTGAGGGCCTCTTCTATCTGCGAAGCTGTTAGCAGTTGGTCGAAAGAGTTGGAAGATGCTCGTAATACCTGCAACTCTCTCGTATTGTCGACCTCGTCGTCGCTCTGATCGTCAGGCTCGATGTTAAGAGCAGTGAAGCTGGCCTGGTCATATCGTTAGCTGTAACAAGTCACACGGATTGGATGCTAAGAGTACCATGATCAAGATTGATCCAAAGGAATGGATGGCGAGCTCCTCGGTCCTGGTGACAGAGAGCTGTCGCGAACACAAAGTTCAACGCGCTCCTCGAATTCGCTGGCTCACGTTGGCGTTTTGGATATTTCTATTTCCCGAGGTGTGGCTGAAGCGTGGCGCATTGGATTACCTACCGACTGTACGAAGTATACAGTACGAGTTCACCAACGCCTCCTCACTTTGGTCCGGTCAATTATCTGGACTCTTTGAATTCGCTCTTTCATCCTTGATCAGAAGATATTGGTGATCAGTTTCCAATCTGCGGGAAAGAGTTTTGGTAGTCTCATAATACATCCACTATGCGGAGTTGCTTCCATAGATGAGGCGGGAGAACTAAGTCGATCGACAAGAGAATCAGTCGTAGGAGTCAGTCGTAGGAGTCAATCGTAGAGGATATGAATGGCCAGTATCATATTGCTCCTCGTCATTCTTTGGAGTGGCTCCCTATCATGTATGTCGCCCTTACAAAATGAGTTGCGCCAAAGCTATCAATCAACTCAGCCGAGCCCATATTCATATGGAACAATGTACATTCAAGGCCAGTGGTTTGACCTTGCGCCAGCATTGTGTGGGCTTGAACATTTTCCTGTAGATTCAAGTGCACACCTCATTTCTTCTGGAGATTTAACCTCTGGATTGTATGGATTCGCGCGCCAAACATAAATCTATGGGCAAGGCTGACAGACGCAAGTTGTCCTCTGAACAGTCCGTGCATTCTCTGCTCTGGAGAGCCAATTCAGACTCGAGATGTTCAGAACTGGCGAATCCTTTGAATCACCTTCAACAACTATCGTCTCGCTGGCCTTTACTCAGTGGACCAATCTTCTGTTATTTGTGCCTACACTATTCCTGCTCGATTTGTTCTGAGGATCAGACAGACAGACGCAGCAGCGATCTGGCCTAAGATGGTTGCACCAGCTGTGCCAGAGTGCGTGAAGCTCTCCAATTGTGTCGCAGCCTGTTCGCATGATGTATACTGACCAATGCAATCATAGACTGACCGAGGAGATCCTTCACGAGTCGACTGATGCCCGAACAGAAGTGCTAGCAGCGCTGCGTGAATTGGGACCTCCAGACTTGGTACAATTGATAAAACAAGCTCCGCGAAATCAGGGGAAACAAGTATGTTGGCGAATATTGATACGCGTGGTGAAGCTGGAGACTGATTTGTACGCCTTCAGACTGGCGTCTATCATCATGTCACAGGTGTTGACGCATCCTCGTCTGCAAGTCTTGCAGCGTACATCAATACCCTGACATACAAGGAAACCAATCAGTCAACAACGAAGATTGTGGAGGGAATCTACTGGTATGCAGCCTTTCAATGGTTCGAAGGTTCCCTATTGATTTAAAGTAGCTGCTACAATGCATTCTCTCGTCTCGATATGCGAGTTCACGTCACAATACCTGGAACTGTGGATAGCTACTGCATAGATGAACGTGGAGACAAGAGAGTCGCGTCGGATGAGCTGTGGCTGGAGACCTATCTCTGCAGCGTTCTTCGGGCATACTCTTATGCAGATGATGGAAGTGGGGATACCATCAGGAAGATCATGGGAGTTCGGAGATTTAATCCTGTCACAACAACAGAAACAGAGCACCGATTCCTCCAAGCCGCAGAACACCTCTTTTTCAGAGGTACCAGCTCCCCACTTCTATCAATTGCCTTTCACTAATTGTAGCAGGTTGGCAACTCGGATCCGACTCGGTTGTTCAAGTTCCCAACAATGTCTCTAATCATCTTACTTCTGGGCTACTGAAATATTTCCATACCACCGGTCGCTTTGCATCTGGTATAAACCTATTCGAAAAACTACGAACTCGAAACGTCGAAGTCTCTTCCCTACTCGCCAAAGTTCTGTTCATGGGCGACGAGGAAGTTCAAGCAGTGAGAGTGCTGTACGAGTCGGTCAAACACTCGCCAATGGACTATGTGATGCTAGATACACAGGCAGAATTCCTGAAGCAAAAAGCCCTGTCTCCCAGCGCGCCCGAGCATAAAGAAGAGAGACTACACATGGCCCTTGGCTGTGCGGACAGAAGCACAGTCGCTGCCCCCAGTGAATTCGGCACATGGGCGCGGTTAGCAGAGATCTATGTTGCGATGGAAGATTGGGAGAATGCTTTGACCACCCTGAACTCTTGCCCGATGTTCACTTATCAGGACAAGGACGCACCGATCATGCCTGAACCCAAAGACATTCACTTACCCACTCTTCCCGAAACCAGACTAGATGAGATCGACAGCGAGCCGGAGTCGAAATACGGAGAGCAGGTACATCCTAGTCTTTTGAGCCTGCGCGCAGCCCAATATAAAGGTACTTTCAAGCATGCGTATAGTATCTTGACTGAGATGACAGCAAAGATCGGATGGGATCAGCTGTTAAAAATTCGGAGCAATGTGTTCGTTATGGAGGAAGAGTATCGAAGCGAGAGACAGCCATCTTCAGGTACGCAAGGTGAACCAATCCAGCGTAATGCAAGCACCGACGTACTGAGGGGAAGTCCAGGTCCTCCAATCAACGGTGGTGATCACGCAGACGAGGACGATGAAAAAAGTACCAATGGGGCTCCATCAACGGCCCCAACTCTCGTTGCAGAGAATGGTGTCAGCGCTGCTGACGAGTCCGTTGAGAAACCCTCTCACACAATAACACCGGAGGAAGTAAAAGGAGGCAATGAAGACGTAAGGATGATGAGCTACAAATACGATGTACTTACTGACGAGAATCCAGGCCGAGGCAACGGAAGAGCAACTTGCAAGATTTAACAATAAGCGTCTCTGCGAACGGTGGCTCGATAGCTTGTTCATGGTCCTGTACGAGGATCTTCGCATCTACACCATCTGGCGTACCGAGATGGCCCAGTATCGTGCTCAGCAGATGCAGTACAAGAAGTCGGCCGAAGAATGGGAAATTCTGGGCTCGCTCGCATCTCGTCTCCATCATCAAGACGAAGCTGTCGAAGCATATCGACAATGCCTTGCGATCCGGTTCTCACCGAAGGCACTCACTGGTATCTTGGCAGAATACGAGAGAGACAAGAACACTCGAGAAACCGTTGCGTCTGTCATCCGACTCGTGACTTGGCAATACAGATGGTACTCTGAGTTCTCGCCTGAGTTGCTTCACACAATCCGAACTTTGATTGAGGATGAGGGTGCTGTCAAGGTCAGGAGTATCATCCAAGCTACAAGTTTACCGCAGAGCGTTCTCGACTTGACGCACCATTATGCCGCACTTTGTGCCGCATTTAGGAGTTCTGGAACAGAAGGTTAACGGCAAGCAGTCAAGTGGCGGAGTGGAATGGGCGGAGATGAATGGTATGGCAGCAATGATAGATCGTCAGGGGCATTTTTGAGCGTTCTTGCGTGCTATTTCAAGATTGTTTGGTGTGTAATCGAGGATTAGGCGCTGCTTTGATCATGCAATGGTAAAAGCGGATTTGATCGAGAACAACCCTTCACTGCTACATAGAAAGCTCCACCAAAAGACACCCAATTTCTTCTCAGCCTTGTATAATTTCCGGGCAGTCTCCACGTTGTGTCGAGATGGCTCCCTATGTATATACTTGTAAGCCTTCTCTCGACCTCGGCTTCCAGGCTAGGGAGAAGTCCCCTCTGCGCTTCCAATCTTCAATACTGCAGTCTTTTCCTTTTTAGACGGATCAAGTCAGCAAGCTAGTGGAATGCTATGCTGCACAGAATGCAGGCTGTTATCTTCTCTTGTGGTGCTACATAAGGAAAACGACGACTTGCTAGGTATGTCGTGACGATCTAAAGAGACTCAACACGTATTCCAACCACTTTACACAGCCAACTAGGCACTTTTTTTTTCTCCATCCACTACTTCTTCCGCAGTTGATTACGTCGTCCCAATCGGTGGCTTGGGACCGTCGTCATGCTGGTAGGGAGGGGAGAGTCAGCCCGAAGGAGCGGCTAAAAAAGAAGTCAAAAGATTAGTCTCCAAGCAGCTCATCATCAGTATATGGCATGCTAAGCCTACGATTCCCGTAAATCACAGTGAGCTGGAGAGGAGCGAGCTTCATGCTCAAGTGTCCGTGGCGAAACCAGAGTAATATAGATCCCACTCATTATATAGTATTTTTTTGAGCATAGACACTAAAGACCATGGTAATAATGGCCTACTTGTATACATTTCTGTTGTATACATTTCTATTTCAACGCACCAACCCTTTTCCACACATGACATAGGTACATAAGTCACAGTACAGCCCAGCCTGCTTTAACGACCTGTGCGCTTGCGCTCGTACCATCGAAGAGGTGGGTATGTGAAGAGCGTGAAGGCGAACGAGAGGTAGATGCCGACGTCTCCTCCAAAGCCGCCGAACTTTGCCGCAATAGGACCTGTTCATTTGTTAGCGAATGAAATCATGTTGGATGATGAAGAGGGGTTTGGAAGAGCATTCTGGAGGCGTACCAATATACCACGTTTGCGACATTCCTGTCACACCACCGGCCAGATAACCGCAGAGCAGAGACACGACCGCCGCTAGACCCCAGGGCAGTTTGGCTGGCACATCCCATACATTCAGATTGTAGCCTTCACGTCTGCGGAAGACTTGATCCTCGATCAATAGGATGACTGTGAAGGAGATAGTCCAGTATCCGAGCAGGGAAACGAAATTGCTGACGATTGTCGACAAGTGTTGGCGACCAGCGATAGCCAGAACGGCGATGACAACGGCGTTGGCCAAGGACCAGATGAAGCGGGGAATGGCGTGGAAGTAGTGGCCGAGGAGTTGCAATGACAAGCCGGAGGAGTAGTTGACGGCCACGTTATTTCCGATGACGGAGAAGACGAGCAGAACGAGGCAGAACTTGGAGAAATGGAGAGGGTGGAATGATTCTCTGAGAAGTCCACCGAGTCCGTGGTCATCATAGGCGTTTGTGAGAATTGGGTTCACTTCGGACAGAACGGCGGCGTTCCCAAGACAGGCTCCAATGACGGTCACGAAGATCGTGGGGATGGAGATACCGAAGAAGGTCAGGAAGAAGATCTTCCAGGACTTGGTGTTGGCCGGATAGTTGCAGTAATAATCCGACGCAATGGAGCACCACCCGGAGGACGAGGAGAAATTGATGGACAGGAAACTGAGCATGGATCCCGTGAGTCCTAGACCGGTGTCGAAGCCTGGGACGCTGGGATCAACGTGCGGCGCAACTTGGCCGATAAGTATGCACAGGATGATGAAAGTGACGATCCACGAGTATTTTTCGTACGTGTGAATGATTGCGAAGCCGAAGATGGATATCACGTAGCCGATTATAGCGATGATAACACAGCCAACCGCGATTGACATGGTGTAGTCCGAAACGGCGGCAAGGATTTGTCCAACAACCACGACGTTCACAACAGCGAAACCACCTCCAATGACAACATTGAGGACAGAGGCTAGCTTGGCACCGTAGAAGCCGAAGGAGTAACGAGAAGTCGCAATAGCACGGAGACCAAGCTGGGAATATTAGTTCCATGACAGCGATTGAGGACTGTGGGCTTTGTGGACTTACCTTGGGACCAAGAGTACCACAATAAGAAGTGCAGAGAGCACCCATCATCGTGCCAACAACAATCATGGCAATAGATTGATTGAGAGTAAGCCCAAATTCCGGACCAAGAACACCAATTGGTAAAGTACCAACGTGGCAAGTTAGTGACCACCAGAGGAAGAAGACATTAAGAATAGACGGAGGTTGCTTGTCCTCCTCATGGATACGATCGATACCCTGCGTCTCAATGCCCATCTTCCTGTCCAGCCATTCCTCACCAGCTCGAAGCGATCGCAAAAATCCCGATTTCTGCTGGAGTTCGCGCGCCCTGATCACCTCCTCCGAATCCGAATCGTGGGGTTCGAAACCAACACCTCCAAGGACCCCTTTCTCTGGATCGGGATAGGCTGACAGGCTGCCATTTCTGACAGTGCCTTGCGTGACATCGTGAGTAGCATCTCCTGACATCTGTTCCTCCGCGCTTGCTTCGTGTTGGCGCTTCACATCGTGAGACGCCTTTCGATCGGCCTGATCGCCATGAACGAAATCAGCCATTGCAGCAGATTCAAAGCGCAAAACTGTAAGGAGGGAGAGGGATGACCGGAACGAGGTTTGACAAGACAGAGAAGTTCCTTTCACTCGTGAGAGACGCGACAAAGCCCTATCTATGTACCTTCCGTAGCACTTACTTAGGGCCAGCTAAAGATCTTCTAGAAGGTCGGCCCTTGAGCCTAATCCAGCTCCGAGCCTCCCAGCCGTCACGGGCTAGCAAGGTTATATCTCATGATAGGACGGAGTTGGTGAGCCACCAGATAAGAATAATGGAATGTTCTAATAAGCTGCGTGAGGCGAGGAGCCCTTACTATTTGCTTATGGCAGGTCGTGTGTGGTTGAGCAACGACATGCACCAAGATAAGGGATCCTTGGACCCCCCTTGGCGCAACCCTTATCAGGAAGGTCGTCCACCGTCAGCGCTGTCTTGGTTGGCAGCAAGAGAAACGGAGACGCCGTACGGGTACGCCACTGAACCCGGGGCACGCCGCTTGCCACTAGGAAGAGCCAGATCCTGTCCTCAGATCTTGCCATGCTTGGAGTCCTGCATGTACGGAGAGAGCAGTAGTAGAGCTTCTTAAGCGACACTTGCGCCGAGGAGGGAGTAGAGGGAGTAGAGGGAGTAGAGGGAGTAGAGGGAGAAGAGAAGCATAGGATAGGATACGATGGCTCTTGCCAAGACGATAGTTCCTGATAAGGAAAGTTGTGACCCCTTTATTTGACAATTTAGACGAGGAGAGGATGCACGATGCACGAGGCACGATTCACGATGGCATATGCTGCACATCACACACCGGAAACCATACAAATACCTCCGTACACCATGCAGCTAAGTGTGCAGCTTGGTGGTTGTATTGCGATAATGGAATCTGAATCTGAATCTGTACACCACGAGGTGCGACCCCGCTCGACTACCTCGACCTGTCAACAACCACGAGAACATAAGCCACTTGAATCTGACATCAACGCCGTCGTGTTGCGTTTCACCACCATCCCCGGTCGGAAATAACAGACGAGAAGTTCTGACAGCCGAAGCCTGGCCAGGATTAAGGTATTTGGAAAAGGGTGACACACGTGATAGACTTCCTCTTTAGGTAAGTGGAATGGGAATAGTTAGAGGAAGACCCTCACCTCACTGCGTGGTTGGAGGATGACTGATAAGCAAGATACTTCTCCTTGCATGCCGAGATCCTTGATGCGTAGAATTTTCCCTGCTATCTCGCTCATGCTGGAACTAATTCTCTCTTCTCACTCAACATCGCTTCACGAGTATTTGAAAAAATTGTGGGCAATATTTCGGAAGGTGGAGGTGTTGTGTCTAACATGCGCTTGATTCGAGGAGAAGTGGCAATTGAAGTTCATTCCGGCGAAGACATCCCGATTTGGTGAACGAGCTCGTTATGACCGGCAGTTCTGTTAATGATCTTTATCTTCTGATGAGGCAGAGATTGAGATTTTGAATAGTGGTTTCTATGAATCTTGTTCTTTGTTCTTTGTGTGTGCCTCTCCAATCCCGTGAAAGTTCCTTCCCAGCATTCCTTCCCAGCTTCGTGGAATGTAACGGCTGTTTGAAAGTATAGCTTCGCTACGAACTTCAATGCAGCCTATACTGAAGAGTTCACGTTGAGTTTGAGTTCTTCATAGTGAGAAGAACTCATTACTCAACAAAGATTCCACCTCTCGTGGCTAATGGCTCTCCTTAGGTATGATTTCAAATTATTCCCAAAATGTTCCCTCCACTTTATGCGATCTCTCACCTCGATCGCGCTTTCTCCTCTTTCTTGAGCTTCACTTTGTCCTCCTTGGCCTTCCTCTCCTTCCTCCATACCTGACCCTTCCGCATGATGACCAGAAGCATCGGCGCAAACCCCATGTACAAGAGAGCGAGAATGGTATAGGCCCACCTGATCCCAATCTTGTTGATGAGCGGAATGATGATCGCTGTGAAAACAGCACCGATTTCGCATCTGAACAGATTGTTGGCCGCAGTTGCGATACTTGGTTTGCCGGGATAGATGTCGACCATCAAAACGTTCAACACTTGAAAGGTGAAAGTGAGTCCAAATCCGGTGATGAAAAGGGTGATTACGGGCGCAGCGAGGCTGAACTTCTTGGTCAAAATCCACCCGTATATAATTAAGAAACTTCCCGCAAGGAAGAACACCGGGAAGGCGACCTCCAGTCGGGCTTTTTCGATGGGGAAGTTCGCCAGATCCTGACGCCGATTCTTCACCACAGGAATCCCCAGCATCTTGCAATACCTCCGATAGTTCCGATCGATCAGCCGGCCGCTGGAGAGAGCTGCGCAGACACTGCCAATCCCAATCGGAATAAACATGAGGGCGATTTGGACTTGGTCGAAGCCGTAGAGTGAGCTGAAGGCGGATGCTGCTCCAGTACTGGAGAGAAATTGAGTAAGCATAGAATTGGCCCACGAGACACAGACATATTTACCTGATGGCATAAAAGCAGCCCAATCCAAGGCCTGTCGAGAACAGTATGATTGCTGTCTCCAAGTCGGTAACGGCAACGAGAGTAGCCAGCGGGTTAGGAGACCGCCAGTGATAGTTTTTGCGTATTTCCTCCTGTTTAGCCGTATTCACGGTGAGGCCGCGTTTCTGTCTGTTCTTGTGGCGAATGTAATCTGTGATGTTCCTGGAGAAAAATGGAGGAGGGATCGTGCCGTTGTCCACGATTGCTCTACACGTTTCCGGCAGGAAGAGTATGAGCGGCACGAAGACCGCAGTCGAAAATATTAGCTGGAACCAGAATAGAAAATGCCAACCCGCATATTGGGCGATCACACCACCCAGAATTGGTGCCACAGTTGGACCAAGCATGCCGGCGAGAGAGGCATAGGCAATGTACTGGCCACGTTCAGCCGAAGTGACGATATCCCCGACAACACCATTCGCTAGAGCAACTGTGGCAGAAGAGCCTGCAGCTTGCAGCATTCTCAGGATAAGGAGAGCTGTGTAACTATTTTGCAAGGCTAGACCGATGTTGGCAGCGTTGAATATAATGTAGCACATGATATACACAGGCCTCCGGCCAGATTTGTCGGCAATTTCTGCGAAACACGCTGGAGCTATCCCTTGGATGACCTAGTCAAGCATCATCAGGACCCGAAGGTATAATACTCATATTGGGAGACTTACCAGGAATAAAGTGACCGTGATGCTGACTTGAGAGTCTGTAACATGAAGGTCTTTCGCAATTGTCGTGAGTGACGGATCTGGTTACAGAGTGAGCCAGAATCCAAAAGCAGTCTGAAGGATACCATACAGTAAATCGATGTCGCCATGGGAGAGAACAGTGAAGCAAGAGAGACCGTTAAGATGACGACTTTCTTTTGGGTCACACTCAAAACGCTGTACTCTTCCGTGGATATAACACGCTCGATGGGCCTTTCCGATGGAGGCTCTTCACTTGCGTCTTGTACCTGGGGCCTTGCTGTATCTCCATCACTGCCAATTTGAGTAGATTCGTCTTTGGACTTTTCGTTTTCGGACTCTACAGACACCCCATCCTTGGTCTGTTTTTCATTCACGGACGCTGCCATCATGTGATGACAACGGGAGTGTGGTCCGGGATCGAGCCTGTGGGGGCAGAGATAAAAGCACTTCCACGATGACTTGAAGCACTCAAAGAGAGGGTTAATGTACGAACGCATTGTATTTGTATGTTTTTGAGATCGTGCATCATTGTTTCCGCAGATCGGAAGTGAATCTTGCGAATCTAGCGATAAACGGAACTCCACTAGTTGCCACCATGGCACCGGCAGTGGAATCCGGTGCTAGCCATATTTGGGCCTGCTCAACGCCGGCGGTGATCACCGACTATATCCGAGGGGAGGCATACCTTTGTACATTGGAAGCCAGATAGTCATTGCATCGCTTCAAGTTTTGACCATAAAAGGCTTCATCGGAGGCTACACTGCATATGAGCCCGGATTTGCTTGGTAGGGGTAAGCTAATTACGAGTGCTCCCCCAACCTTCACTTAACAGTTACATATTTTATAGTTGAGAAAGCAAACGGAGTGAACAAGATATCAAACGGATGGAGAAGCTTTCTATTTAAAGTGTATACTGAGCAGCGTCAAATGGGTAATTGTATTCGCAGATCACATCAAACAAGGAGCTCAGAAAACTAAATCCAAAAGTACAAAATGAAACCCGACGTCCTAAGCTCAGTTCGACTGCCTCTTGCCCCAGACGAAAGAAAAAAAAGAAGACCACTATCTCTAAGAACATTTACTCAGTTTGCTCCCAAAGTAAACCACTTCGTGAACCAAGTGAGTGCCTGCTCTTCCGCCTCTCCTGCACTCTTCGTCTGCCCCTCGTCCTTCGGATCAGCCCTTACTGCAAACCCATGCTTTGCTCCAGGATAAATTGTCAATTCACAAGGAACATCCTCTTTCTTTTCCAACAACGCCTTAATATCCTTCACCATGTCAATCTTGATTCCCATGTCCACATCTCCTATTGCCACACTCAAGGGTTTCCTCACCGCATCCCACTCGTCGGGAAATTTCATCTTACTTGGATGTGCCGTGAAAGCAACATCGATCATGCTCTGTTCGTGTGCCAACAGAATGGCATACTTGCCACCCCAGCAAAAACCCGCAGCACCGACTTTCAGATTGCTAGTGGCTGGGTCGTTGCGTATTCCGGAGAAGAAATCCCAGACGCGGGGCTTGATCACTTTCTCACTGTTCCTCCAAAGGAAGGGAATGACGGCAGAGAGCGTTTGTAGAAGGTAGAATGGCTTGTAGACTATCGTTGTGGACCAAGAAGCTGGCGCAAGAAGTCCATCTAAGGCGTGCATAGTATATGATGGCGGTGAATTGCCTTGATGGATATTAGCAGTTAAGAAAATACTCTATTATCGGGATGACAATTACCTTTCATGAAGTCGGGCAGATATACGAGGAAGCCTCCTTTCTTCGCATAGCTATCCGCCAGCAATCTAGAATTGGAGATTTCCCAGCCGAAAAGATCTGGAATTATCACAACAACGCCTTTTGGGGTCTTTTCTGGACGTGCAATGTACGTATCGAGGCCGTGGAGTGTGGAGACGGTGCCGACTGGAGTTCCTTCTTTCACAGAACCTGTCAGGCAGTCCGGGCACGTTGGCGTTGCCATAATGTCAGAGCGAAGCTAGGAACTGTCAATCTCCCCTCACGAGCAAGAATATTACGATATGGACAACTTGGAAAATGGTAATGAATTGATCTTCACTAGCAATGGTATGAGAAAGTCGGCGCTTCGAGGTTGCGATGCTTCGGAGAAAAGAGTGGGCTTCCTTTTAAATCCGAGTCGGTGGCAGTGAAGACCGGGACTGGCGTATTGGTCTTCCCCGCAGTTACCATCCCATGCAAGAATCACGAGCAAGTAGAAAGCCAAAAGCGTTACGCAGCCTATCTCGGCACGCCCATATTATTGAAAAGGTCAACCAATTCAGTCATCAGTCCTTCAACTATGCTCTTGTCCTCGAACACAGCCTGGAAGCTCTCACTCTGCGGCCAACTTGCCAAATCGCTCTCTCGACAGCCCGAATCCGCTGCAGAGTCCAGGGTGGCAGGCCAGATGACGAGCCAGGGGGAGAACGCTTTTTGCCATCAGTTTACCTGGCCTTGACCTGTAGCGACAGGTTTCCAGGACGAATCCGACTTTCGTCAAGAAAGGATCCAAGATTGCGCAAGAGAAATCGCCTCCGGTTGGAGAGGCTAAGGGTTCTTCCAATTCGTAAAGTTTGTGGAAGCCTGGAAGGGTCTTCCTAATAACCGGAAGCTGGATCGTTGATCGTGCTGTAGTGTACTCCAAATCCCACAAGTGATCTAGGGATTTCAAGCCCTCTTTCAACTTCCTTTTGTGATTCAACCCCGCCGCTGACTACAACTTCGCCCTCCAACTTCAAAGTCATGAGTTTTGTGAAAGATGGCTTCCCAAATTAGCTTTGAAGATCCTAGGAAGTACCTGCTTTCTGTTTTTTGTTACGAAGTGGCTTACTCCCACAGCTTCGTATCTTGTGGATAATCAAAAGCTTGATTCAATTAAGGTGTAGCCACACCACAGCTGCTGCATGTGCTACCTTGGCCCCCTTGCAAAAGATGCAAGCCTGCCTATTCAAACCTGACTTATCTCCCTGTACGTAAACACTCCGTGCATGTCAAGCGTAGTCATTATCTGCTCCTGAACCATGCGAGCCAACTCCTGCGAAGTTGAATCTAGGGCAGAAGCCTTCCCTCCCTCTCATTGGTATACATGCATGTTCGATCGTGTTGAATGTGGTCATGTGATTTAGTATGATCACGTGCAAGGCCAACTTGGTCATGCGATTTGTGTGTAAGCAGAGCTCTCCCGGATGACTTCTACAACCAATTCGGTCATTTCAAACTCGCTGTACTACAAACTTCTAAGGGGGACTACCTTTTTCTAGGTTATGCACCTGGCGACTTTACACTCGCTGAGTCACTTACCAAATGAAAAGAAAGGATTTCCACTAACCAACAGAGTACGTAACAAGGGACGTATAATCACCGTCGGCGGCGTCTCCGAACAGACCATAACATACAATGGTATCGTATTCTCACTAGCATTGAAAATTCAATAGTGGGTGAGAATCTCCTAATTTTGATGTCCGGAACAGGAACAACATTGTTCCGGAGCTAAAACCGAGAACCAGGACACTGGGACAGACGTTACAAAGCTAAGCGCTTAGAATGTCCCAATTCATCCATTTTCCCAGGAACGCGCTGAGGTGATCGACGAAAATGGTGTGCTCGACTAACCAATATTGTGACTATTTCCGTGCCGTTAGCTCTTTGAACGCTCAATTGGCTCTGGCGTTATCATTCCTATTGAGCTTTCTTTCATCTGATCGAGATCTGCTTTGTTCGACCTCTCGGTAGACGTCTTGCCAAGATGTTGATCGGAAGGAAGAGGAATATAAAGGGAAAATGGTATCCTGAAATATGTAGTCCATAGCCAGGTTCCAGATTCTAATATCAGATTTATCACTAGCCACTTCCATTTTCGGAGTTTCATTCCAAAAAATCCATCATGAAGTTGTCCATCTTCATCAGCAGCGCAATTTTTGCCGCTACTACTCTCGCAGCACCGCGAAAGCGAGGATTGGCCGATCGAGTCCAAAGGAGAGCTTGTGCTCGTCACCTGTCTGCTCCAGCAAAGATTGTCCACGAGGGAGACATCACCGTTGGCAGCAATGTCAGCCATGGTATGTTTTTCCTGCTCCATTTCTTCCTATCGCAAGGTTTTGCAAGAGGGCTTCTTTGACTTTCATTTCCCTGTTTTGTGAGAGCCACCAAGAAGAAGGAGTCATGCTCACTCGAATTTTCAAGCTGTCCAATATAGCAACAACTGGGCCGGAGCGGTGTTGACAGCACCTCCCTCTGGAACCACATTCAATGCAGCTTCTGGCCAGTTCACTGTTCCAACTGCATCCTCTGCTGGAGGACAAGCCGGTTCCGCTTCAATTTGGGTTGGTATTGACGGCGACACCTATGGTAATGCAATATTGCAGGCTGGCATCGATGTATCCGTTGGCGCTGACGGCTCCCAATCATACGACTCTTGGTACGAATGGTGGCCAAACGATGCTACTGATTTCTCAACAGGTCAATTTTCATTCACAGCTGGGGATATCATCAGCATCTCAATCACTTCGACTGACTCCTCTGATGGAATCACTGTGTTAACTAACGAAAGCACGGGACAAACTGTTTCGCAAGCAGTAAGTGCACCATCGGGGAGCAGCACCCTTGGAGGCCAGAATGCAGAGTGGATCGTGGAAGACTATGAGAATGGAGGATCTTTGGTTCCGTTTGCCAACTTTGGTACCGTGGCGTTCTCTAGCTGCGTTGCGGGAACAGCGGACGGCCAGTCTGTTGGAACTGTTGGCGCTACTGTTCTTGAGATGAAAGATAGCAACGGAAATGTCTTGACAGACGTTTCTCTTCCAAGTTCTTCGGAGGTGCAAGTTGTGTACCAGTAGATAGATAACCCTCGATCAATGACTGGAAAAAAAATATGTCGAGCTAATGGTGCTCTGACGTCTTTCTGTGAATATTTAATGAGCTATTTCATTGTCAGATCCAATCATGATTCACAAAAAGGTGTTATTGACCCTACTGATGAAGATAGCTAACATACTTAACAAATATTCGACAAACATTCGACAAAAATTCAAGCCCGGCTGGCAATGAACGTCATATCATGTGGTAAGCACGTGATAAATTTTCCTCGAGTCTCGGCTGGACCTTGAAAGAACATGATAATATTTGACTCGAACTTCGTAAGCAGCTTGACTCTAGAAGCCCGAAAGTCAATACAAGGCTATAGTTTAATAGACTGTTTTGTTCATTTTTCAAGCTGGTGATTCAACTGCGCAATTTGAAGGGGACTTAGGCTTCTTATTCTGAAGTCTCAAATGAGAAGCGCCAGATACGAAGCATTTACGAATAGGTAACAAATGAGCGATGGTATAGGTTTGAAGTGTGGAGTTACCTCTGAGCAGGGATGATTATGTGGCGAAATTTAATTAGCTTTCGTCTCGTAAAGCAAGGATCAGCTTCGTATTCCTTGGATCCCCACAGTGGGGACGTCTTCCATAAAGCGGATACGATGTACGAGTCTTCCGTAGTTGACCACGTCCTCTTTGAAGATCAATATTAATCACCCAATAAATCATAACTCACGGCAGGGAGCCAACTAAGGTCTGGACCGTCATGTTACAAAGTCCGGAGAACGCTTCTGATATCGCGGCTGCGTTGGTTGCAAAGAGGAATTCCCGAAAGTCCCATCGGAAGTCAAGGAATGGCTGTGATGATTGCAAGCGGAGGCGAATAAAGGTCAACATCATGTAATTATCTACTGTGCAGCTGAGCGATACTAACTTGGTCCAGTGTGATGAGCAAAAACCTGCTTGCTCGAATTGTGTGAAGCACTCTGCTCATTGTAGCTTTTTGCAGCATGTGCTTCTCAGTCCCGCCCAGGCCAGTCTAGGTCGTTCTCCTCAGCTTGCGCATCTCCTCAACCAACCTCTTTCTCCGCCTCAGTCAAGTAGTCCAACGTCTTTTACGGAGTTCAATGGAGCTCTTGGTACTATTCGAACACCAGCAGCGGAGCTCATCCCCTCTGCCATTCTCCCTAATCGGCCCACGTTGAACATCGCCGACCTGGAACTGCTCCATAACTATGATACCTCGACATCTTATACTTTGGCAACCATCCCTGCTCTTCAAAACTTCCTCCGGTTGAATGTACCTCGTATAGCATTCTCTCAACCCTTTCTCTTACATGGAATCCTCGCAATATCGGCGCTGCACCTGGCACATTTCAAGAAAGACCTTCGATCGCATTACTTAACCCAGGCTCATCATCACTATCAGCTTGGACTCCGTATTGCAACACCATTGCTTGCAGTAATGAATGAATACACGTCCTCTGCACTCTACCTGTTTTCAACAATGATCACCACATTCACTCTCGGAATGGGTCCTAGAGCCGGGGACTTCCTCCTCTTTGGAGAGCACGGACTTGCTGAAGGCCTAGTCCTTTTCCGAGGTATGAGGTCTCTACTAGAATATCATCCAGAAATTCTTGAGAAGAGCGACCTTGCACCAATGTTCAGCATTTCCATCCGGCAAGTGCTCCGCCAACCATCAAATGATCAGCATCTCGAGTCATTGCGACATTGCATCTTGGAGTCAACGACTAATTTCGCGGACGTACAAGTCTATCTTGAAGCTCTCGAGAAGTTGTCGAGATCATTCCCGCCCAATTCAACATCGGGTTCTCGGCCATCACAGACTTCGCCGCAGACCGCGTTTGTTTGGCTGTGGCGACTCTCCGACGAGTTCCTATCGTGTCTACAGAAGCGAGATCCAATAGCCTTGGTGATCCTCGCTCACTTCTGCGTTTTGCTGAACGACTTGGGCTCGTTGTGGTGCATGAAAGGCTGGGCGGATCATCTGCTTTCTGAGATACACAAGTCTCTTGGTGAGGAGCATCGGATGTGGATGAATTGGCCGATGGAGGAGATCGGTTGGATTCCTGGTACATGAAACCAAGGATTATTGTATGGATAGTTGGAGGGTCTTTTGCAGGGTATTGGTGTTTGGCAACAGTCTACCAAGGCTTCAGTTGCAGAATAGAAAGTCCGTATTCTATATGACTATTTGCCGCATTGCATATGGAATCTATGGGACCTCAATAACTCCACGAGAAACATTATATCAATGATGCATATATTTGATAACAATCTGAGAGACATCGCTTTTCAAACGCGATGCCTTAAGTGATCCAGACTTTGTTCCTCGAGTCTTTACCCTCCTGCCGCGTAATTGGATTTCAGCATTTCACGCAATACATCGCCATATCTACCCTTACCCCCATCGGCTCAGATGCGACACAAAAGCCGTCCTTCGACTTCACGATGACGAATAACTGGAAAAGGAAGCCTCCCAATACCTGTCCCACACCAGCAGCGCCAATACTCAAGATCTCCTCTAAACCGCAAACGAAAGCCTATTCGTGGATGACGGGATCACCTGCTGGTTGTGATCCACGACATGTTCATATTTCTTCGTTACAGTCGTCATCATTTTCTGCAATCCAGTAATCCTAATAATACTAATGGAAAAAATATCATGGGTGAGCATGTATTGTCTCAGAGAGTTCTTGAGAATGGTAAAGATAGAACAATGCCATAGTCTCATTTGCTCTGAGCGGAACTTTGTATGGAAAGTGGAAACTATCCATCTGATTTGCTACGGTTTGCTAGTAATTGGGGTTTTCTGGGTTTCGAACTCAGAATGCTTACGAACTATGCGTGATTTGGAATGGCCGATCTTGTCTATATGCTTGCTGGTCGTAGCTCAACCCAACCTTCTGGTATGTGTGCCAGACCTCAAGGAGTTTTTCAACCAGTGCTCTTGCTCATTGGGGTTTGGATTCGTACCTATACAGCAACAACCGTGCCCCGTGTGACCCGATGTAGTGATGATTCGAGCATTAATGCACTTGCAACAGGTTTGGTTCGTTTTGGCTACCCTCTTGACTACAGAGTAGAGCCCTAAAAGAATAAACCATCGTTCATACAAGGTTATTTGGAGCTGTGACTTTTGAAGAACAGATTCACTTCATACCTAGTATGTTCAATGTGATCCATAGAATCATATCCTCCAAGTCCGTCACAAAATCCACTTCTGTTCAAACAAATGATGCTGTTACTAACTCCGCTGCCGCCGTTTTCGATTTTTGAGGATCACATTACTTCAACGCCCCAAAGCAACTCGCTCAGGCTACTGCAACGGTGCTTTGATTGCTCCGGCCTGGGTGTCTGATGAAGCCTTACTACCTATCCCAGCAGCCGGTATGAGCGATCGAAGCATGGTAAGTTACTCCCGGCCCCCTCTGGTATTCCGTCCCTGGGTAGCCTTTCCAGCTTGGATAAGATTGAATATCAGCTCCTTCAAGCACAGTTTATACTGGTTTCTGCAAATACATACTTCACATTCGTGCACTGTCAAGTTTCTGCTGCCTTCAAGCACCTTGTATCGTAGGACATACATTGGATAAAGCAGCTAATGAGTATCATAGTAGCGAAGAGTACTGTACGTCACATTTAACATGAATGCCGAGGGTGAGTTTTTAAGACATCTGTACATCTGAGAAAGTGCATGTTTCTACACTTCCTATCGATAGAAAACATTTCAACGCGAGAAGGATGAAAGGTATATCGTTGACCGGAATGCCACCGAGACTTCAGAGATCCTACTTTGTTGTGGGCGTCATATATGAATACATCATATTGGCTCGGCGTTTGAATAATTCAGTATATCAAGAAGGGAAGGTTGGACCTTTATCGCCCAACACAAGATACTCTAGACTTCGAAATTTGGTCGTTTTCAAACATAGGGATTGCCGAACGCAGTCCTCAGCTAAGGTCAAACTGGATGAAAAGTCCGAAGGCTTCAAGATAAACAAGAAAATAAACAAAAGAAACATCATCTATTTCCCAAAGTATTTAAAAAACTGGCTGGCTAGTGTAAGACAGTGAACGTGATATATTGGAAGTGCCTGCAGATATAATATCTTGGTCTATTTGCTCAGCCGAGGCAGCTCAAAGATGCCAAGCTTTGGCGGAAGCTTCATCCTGTTTACCTTGATAGGTAAGCTTAGCAAAAGCACGTCTTGCAAGGAAAATGAGACAAATATTGAAATATGGCGTTTCTTCTAGGAAATATCTGTAGTGGAATCATCTTGATGACTGCAGTTCTCGCATGGAATCAATGGCAAGTATCAAATCCTTTGATTCGGGTCGCTCGGGTCGCTTGGGTGACGGGTTCCGAGTGTTTTGCTCCTTGCATTCAGTGTGGAAAAACAATACTTTTTGCATGCCCGGGAACTAGCGCACCTCGTACTGGTGTTTCGTAGTATTATTGAATAATGAGTTACCCCTCTACGGAGGGACATGCCTAAAGTTATGTCTTCCGGACACGATGATACTGTACCTCTCCGATGTTACCCCTATTCCACTTTCACAGTTAGGATGCTGGGGATACATCGGGCTCGATTAGTTCTGGCAGAATTCTTACACCTCCCCTGATTTGCTCCCGACACACCTACGGCCGTTGTCCTTATTCTTGTCTATGTCTCAAGTACGGACCGCATTCGGCCGGACGAATCCGGGTCATCCTAGTGAGTATTCGTTATTCCCAGATCGATAGCATTTTCCAAACCCAGAACTTTTGAGACATCTACCAGATCGGTTTTGTCTCTGGTGTCCGATCGTCCTCGAGCCAAACCCAAGACCTCGCAATCCCATCCCACTATTAGCCTACGGAGTTATGCTTTCTGCCGCTTTCTTCTGTGCTTATCCTCTAGCCATTGGCGCAACCCTGTCAAACCTCATATCGAGTATGGAGGAGGTAACTTCGGTTGGAAAGTGGCACCCATTATTATTGTACGTACTGTGCCATACGTGGGACAGCGGCATCGAACATTCGAAGGAATCTTTCGAGGAACTGAGGATGCACTGTGCCGCATTATGCGGTAAAAAACTAACTCATGCCTGAATTAATCGCGATCGCTAAGACACTTACACTTGCCGGGGCATGTTCCATTGGCCGGAGACTTTGAGCTTATGGGTTGTCAATTGGTTTCCAGCACGGAGGTAGGCTCTGTTACTCGACCCTTATGACCCCCCCCAGCGACCCGGGGATGCACTGAACCCTGGTGTTATCTGCAGCAGGGAGAAAATAAAACGGTAGGAAAATAAGTATTCCATACCTGTACATTCTGCAGGCTATTCGTAGGGTCTATAGTAGAGAGACATTTTCTTGCGTGCAGCTTTACCCTGCCGATTCAATCTCATCCTGGGGTTGAATTGGTCAACTGGTGGTCTAGATTCTAGACATTGATGGTTCTTGCATAATTGACCAGCAATCGAACACGGGCTCCACATGTTTCCAATGTCTCATCTGGCACAGTGGCACCCTAGAAGGAGGGAAGCGATCGATCATGCCACTCGACAAGGGAAACGAATACACGACGGCGCACTCCCCGTGCTCTTTCTTGAGACAATAGCTGCACGATATTGACAGATGCCCCAGCTTGGCGGGCCTCCTGGAGTACTGGACCAGAGAGTTTGACGCATGTACTTCGCAAGCAACGAGCACAGTAGCAGCGGTGGCTGAGGAACCTCATGGCACCTCAGGGATTCGAGGCTTTCCATCCCGTCCTTTTCGAGAGGTTCAACCTTGATTCGCTTTCTCAATCCCGGAAGAAGCTCAACCCCTGACTTCACAGGTCAACTTCTCTCCCCTCTCCTTCGGTGCAGGCTCTGGTTGGCAGCGGCAGGCGGCAGAGAGTTTCTTCTGCGCTCGCCTGTGTACTGTACGTACTTCGCAATAATTCGCCCATTCGTCAAATCACCCAATTCGCCATCATTTAGCTGCCGTTCATACCGTTCATACCTGTTCATCTTGGCGAATAATGCGAAATGATCTTGCGGGCCAGATACCGAAGAGGGCACGGATTGCGGGCAACTACGAATCCACACGCCTCTTCCATTGCCCCTTCCACACGCTAAACCGAATGCCCGATTACTTACCTTCGTACAGCGGAGGTAGCCAGCCAGTAGGCTGGGCGGAGTGGTGGATCATAGAAATGCAGTCTGCAGCTTGCGGCCCGCATAAAGTCCAATTCTTGGGTTTCTGGGATTGGATAAATGGAGTTCTATGCCATCGTTCTCGCGTCTTTTTTCTCCCTTCGTTGTTTTGTTGTGTTTAGTCTTTTGGATCTTCCGTTCTCTCTCCTTCCCGCTTGCCGACATCCTCTACCCCTTCCCTCCACCCCTACCCCCTCGGCTACTACCTACCACCTGGTCCTAGTAACACCTCCTCTTCCTCCCCTCTAGCCCTCTTAGCCTCTTATCTCTTGCGTCCTGACATCTCGTCTCACCTCTATCTTCCACCCGCAAACACATCACAAACACCACGACTCAATTGACGGGAGCCCCTCCATCGTCAACGACATCTCCAACGACGACATTTACAAGCAACGCGCTCGACATGTCAGGCATTCACGATGCTCCCAATGGCGAGGCGGTACCTGCAGTAGAGGACAAGCTCCATTTCCGAGCCTCGTCGACGGATGTCTCCAAGACCTACGGTCTCGATGGTGTTGACGATACAGATGCAACAGATGACATCTATAGTCGCGCCAATGCTCCAAGGCCCGGCTTCACCAAGAGCGATCAGAAGGATATGTACCGCATGGGCAAGCTCCAAGAGTTCAGAGTTCGTTGGCCTGCATTTGAGCGCAGTTGAAATAGCTGACAAATATCCTCCCAGCGCAATTATCGACCATTGTCTGCTCTAAGTTTTGCCATCGTTCTGACCTGCGTCTGGGAATATCTCTTGCTGGCAAACACTCAAGGATTGATCGATGGTGGACTTGCTGGCCTGTTCTGGTCCTATATCTGGACTTTCGTTGGATTCGGCTTCGTAGTATTATCTTTGGCTGAGATGTCATCAATGTAAGCTTCAGATGAGAGCTTCGCCGCCAGAAAGCTTACTTTTTCTCAGGGCCCCCACGACAGGAGGACAATACCATTGGGTTTCCGAATTCGCACCGCCAAAGTACCAGAAGTTCTTGTCATATGTAACAGGTGAGATGACCCTTCAAGATTGTCTGCACTCGTTCTGATAGGATTTAGGATGGATGTCTACTTTGTCATGGCAGGCAGGAAATGCGTCTGGGTCTTTCCTCACTGGTACAATCATTCAATCACTCTTGGTCATCAATTACGATTGGTACGACCCAAAAGCATATCAAGGAACCCTTTTCGTCTTTGCGATGGTGCTCGTCCTCTTCGTTGTCAACATCTGGGGTGCATCGTGGTGGCCAATGATCCAAAACGGTCTGATGGTTCTTCACATACTCGGGTTCTTGGTCGTCCTCATTGTGCTTTGGGTCTGTGCTCCTCATCAATCCGCCAAAGCCGTCTTCACTGGATTCACCAATGAGGGAGGATGGTCGACAATGGGATTGAGCGTTATGGTTGGGCAAATTACTGCCATTTATGCATTGCTTGGTGAGTCTTGAATCATCCGAGATGATGATGAATATAATGCTAAGGACTCAACAGGTTCGGATGCCACTGCGCACATTGCCGAAGAAGTCAGAGATGCGGGTCGTTATGTTCCCATCTCAATCTTCTGGAGTTATTTCGGAAATGGAATCATGGCTATCATTCTCTTGGTCACCTACCTTTTCTCTATTGCAAGCGTTGATGATGCCTTGAACGACCCATCCGGATATCCCTTCATCTACGTTTTGAGCACATCTGTCAGCAAGGCCGGAGTCAATGGAATCACCAGCATGATTCTCATCCTGGTCGTTGCAGCCAACATCTCCTGGAACGCATCTACCGCTCGTCAGACCTTCGCTTTCGCTCGTGACAACGGTCTCCCCTTCTCGAAATGGATTGGCCACATGCACCCAACCAAGGACATTCCCGCGAACGCGATTTTCCTCTCCTGCATGATCACCGCCCTTCTCTCTCTCATCAACCTCGGCTCCGATGTTGCCTTCAACGCCATCATCTCATTGCAAGTTTGCGCACTGATGATGACCTACTCCGTCTCGGTGGGTTGTGTGCTCTACCGCCGCATTGCCCACCCCGAGCTTATCCCAACGGCGCGATGGAGTCTCGGAAATTGGGGAGTACCAGTCAACGTGATTGGTCTTGTATACTCTCTGTTCACATTCTTCTGGTCCTTCTGGCCCAACACCGTCCCCGTCACCTTGGAGACGTTCAATTGGAGTGTCGTTCTATTTGTTGGTGTCCTGGTCCTGAGTCTGGTAATGTATGTCTTCCAGGGCCGACACGTATACAATGGCCCCGTCACCGACGTCAAGGCCCCGAGATTGTAGATCGTCTTAGATCGTCTTACAAAAGCTTTACATATGGGGTGGGAATTTTTACACCATAGGCGCGAGGTTGTTTTTCGGAATCAGGGTGGGGTTTTGTCGCGCCTTACCATTTTACATATCCGTATAGAACGAGCTTGAGTAGCTAGCTATTGCTGCAGCCAAAATACCTAGTCAACAGACCAATTTGATATATAGACCTTCAACATCCCATACTTCACCATGCTCTCACAATCAATCGTATCTCCTCCAGCCTTCTCCCTTAGCTGAACCCAAGCGCATTCCAAGCCAGACGGGGATGCGCTTTTGTCATTGCCCATTTACTCAAGGATCCCTTACGCACCTATTCATTCATTCACTCCTGATCTGCCGGCTCTGCCGCGTCGATCGACAAACTCACAAGGAGCAACGATGTACGAAAGGCGACCTATTAGCGCCACTTACTTGGCGCTTCGCTAAACACTACCCTTCTCTCCTTATCACTCTATCCATAACTACCTTAATCAACCAATCTATCAACCCATCATCTATTCAAGTAGCTTATCAAGCCGAGCTTGATCTTGCTTGATCTTGAGCTTGATCTTGAATGAGGCTGAAGCTTACTTGAGCTTTGCTTAAGCTTGTCTTTGCATCTCATTATTTATGGCATTGGCATTGGGCACGCGCGGGTTGTCCAAGTGCGGTGCGGGCGTTCAGCGTACGTGCGTTCCTACGTGCGTGCGTACCGTACCTGATCGTTCATTCCCGACCCGGCTCCCGATATCGAGTGCGATCGGGCAAGGGCGCGCGTTGATTGGGTTCTACCTTTTCCCACCTATCTTTCTCTTCTGGGGTGCTCCTGGGAGGGGTACCGGGTGGTTACCTTAGTAAGCAAGCAAGCGGTTTGCATTCTTGAAGAGCTCTTGAAGATGGGGGTGCGTTGGATGAGTGAGTGGCTTTCCTGTGGTGTGTTTCGTGGCGGTTTTAGTTTGGCTTGGTTTGGGGGATCTTAGGGGGACTTGAAGAGGGGGGTTCTTGGCGTAATGTAAAGTACGAAGTACACGGGTGGACATAGGTGGGTGAAGATGGACGGGTTAAGATGAGCAGTAGGAGAGGGGAGGGAGGTTGGAAATTCTGGAGTATGGATGAGGACGAGGTTGGTTGGGAACTTGGGAAGGGGAGGTGTGGGAAGTGAGGCAGCGGAGATGAGAGGAGATGCGCTTAGAAGGAAGGTATGAGATATTGATATTTGAGACTTGATATCTGAGACTTGAGATTTGAGACTTGAGATTTGAGACTTGAGATTTGAGACTTGAGATTTGCAAGAGGGGGAAAGGGCAGCGCTTTGAAGGTTATGTACATGGAGAGATCGTCTCGTTCGTCTGCGGTAAATGTTGGAATGCAAAAGGTTTCCCGAAATAGCAGACGGGACTATATCGTTGGGACTATCGTTACATCTATATGAAGCATATGAGAGTCGTATCCATGGCATCAGACCCGAGCCAAGCCAAGCAAGCACACCGAATCCCCTTGCTTTTCCCCCGAACCAAGAAAAGTTCTCCTTCGCCGTTCTAAAGACAGAGCATAGCCGGCCTACTCCCGCAGAATAATGAAAATCGTCCGAACCAAACGACGTGGAATCTACGCAAAAGCAAGTTCTGTTCTGTTTTCTATTGCACATGACCGCTCGTCTCCTCGATGGCATAATCCTCCTCCTTGCCCCCGGGCTCGCGTTCCGTCCGTCGTAGTCCACGCTCCACTCCACACCCTTCTTGATGATCATGCGCTGGCTGTTCCCGCTATCGATGCTCTTCCTGCCCCCCTTGCCCGGCTGCCCCGACACGCGGGCCTCGTAGATGGTCTGGTCGGGGCGCAGCTTGCCTATGAACTTTGCGCCGATGCGTCCCTTGCCGTCGGCCTGCTCGGTCGAGACGTCGTCCATCCTCGCGATGCCCTCGTCGCGCGAGTTGGAGGTCAGGGAGGAGAGCTTGTGACTCGTGCCGTTGCCGTACGCGTAGTTGTGGTACTGGTGGGGCTTGTCGACCTGGCGTTCGTAGGGCATCATGAAGGTCTTTAGGCAGGGAACGATGGATGCTATTATGCTGTAGCCGATCTCGAGCTGGGTGCAGGAGGCTGCGTTGGAGGAGAGGAGGCTTATGTCTGAGGAGCTGATTTCGACTTGGAGGTAGTGGAGGCGGAGAGCGGCTATAACGATGACGCTGGGAGAGGTTAGTATGTGCTGTGACGAAGCGACCAGAAGAGACTGGACTACTTACGGGAGACGGCAGCCAAAGGCGCAGACAACGATGGCTTTAGATTTCATGGACATTTGAATGCCCCATACTAGGTAGACGGAGATGAGGAATAGAGCGGCTTCGGTGAGGATATCGATGACCCCAATGAATGCCCACCTCGCAAACTGGAAACCGTTAGCAAAACCTTGGGAGCTGGAGGTGGCGTACTTACAAGGCCGGAGCATGTATTGCTAAAATCTGTCCATGGATGAGCAGGGTGGCAGCGGAAGGCGATGAGAAATATCGACACCACCGCCCAGATAGTAGATGACCATATCGTCCCCCAAATGGCGACTGCATGACCTCGTCCTGGCGTCAGGCGCAGGAATAGAAACGCAGTCGCGCATTTCGAGAGAAACATAGTGATAACATAGAGTATATCGCTGGCATATTCGGCCTATGTGAAGTGGAATTAGATCTTCATCCGAGTCGGCGGAATCGCTCCCTAACTCACCTTCTGCATTGATAATACTTCGTCCTGAGAGATAAGTTGGTCGGATTTGCCCAGCCCACGTTTTAACTCCAAAAACACAACCGATGCTTGAATTATGGCAAACGCCTGAAGACAATTAGCTAGGACCCTGAGACTGCAATCGATTGCACCGTACCGAGGACGCAACAAAGGCATAATCATCCATCTTGTATGCTCCTATCTTGCTTCGGACATACGTTCGAATGGGAAACGAGATCAGAACCAGACATAGAGCAAATGCGCCCAGAATCGCAACCAATCCACCCTGATCAGTGCTGGATATGATTTCCAGCGGCGCATGGACACCAGGTGGTAAGCCAGTTGGGAAGGCTGCGCTCGGCAGGGTCGCCATGGCTAATGGCAATGAAGAGGATGGTGAAGGTCGTTAGCAATCATCAATGGAATGATGGTGACAGCTGGGTGTTGTGGAGTTGATGTAGGTCGTGGTGGTTGGTATGGCTGTCGGGGGGTTAACTCGAGATTAATTCACATATAGCTCCCATCGGCATATTGAGAACATAAGGGACCAGGTAGCCAGGAACAAGACCAGATGGATGGATGGCTTAGCAATTCGATTCTTCGTTGCAGCGACGGTCCTGGGAGAATGCGTTGCGATTCGGTTCCGAGAGACATAGACCAAGAGATAGATACTGTAGAGAATGGGATGTTTGGAGAAGCCAAGGGGCCCAGAGGCTAGAGACTAGGAAGATTAATTACGATTTGGGGACGAGGCTAATCGCTAAAAGTCCGCGACGGAATCTGGTGGTGGTGATGAATGGTACGAGTATGGTATGGTCGATGGCGGAGGGGTGGATGTGTGATTGGTTGTATGGGGGAGAATTCAAGGAGGAGGATGTTGCATCGCATAACACTACTGGACAGACTCGGTTCGGTGGTACATGCGGTACAGTTACAGTAGGAGTGAAACTGAGACCGGCATAGTCCGCCCGATGAAGAAGAACTGCAGCAGAAGAAAACAAGGGAAAGAAAAAAGGAAGCCCCAATACGGAGTACTTTCTTTACTTTTCTCTAACCGAGAGTCCAAGCAAGAGCCAGATAAGATACGGGAGGTAAGGTAAGGGGTCCAAGGGGGAGACGAGGAAACCCCTCAGATAGATGATGGGCTTGCACACGGAATACCACATAGATCCATGGAACTAAGGGTCTTTTGATTTGTCTTTTGATTTGTCTCTTGAACACTTGGGAATAGCCACAGACAGGAGACTGGGAGAGACTAGACTTTAGAGACTACTCCGTATTCCCATCAAAGCTACAGTACAGACGAGAGTGGAAGGATTCGTCCTTCGGCAGAGGGATACGCATTAGACACCGTCCTCCGTCCGGATGCAGATACCCCTACCTCCGCAGATGGACACTTGACTAGGGAGGTGGCTGGTGGTGGTAAGGTGGTAGTCTGGTCGTGGGGGTAAGGGACATGTGCATGTAGTGGATGATGAACCAATAACAATCCACAGTCGGCTGGGCGGTGAGGACCGCTCAAGCGGGCCACATATCTTTTGGGGGAGGAAAGGGGTGGATCAAATAAAGACCCATGGTGTGAGGATAGACAGCTCGTAGCGGCCGCCACACAGCATGGGGCGGACAGGAATGGGGAGAATGCTGGCCCCTTATCACGTGCACAAAGACTCCCCTCGCATATCGACTTATCTCCAACTTTATGCCGGTGACAATAGTTGATGACCAGAGTCAGTCCAGAGTCCAGAGTCCCTATATCACTATGGAGATAGAGGAGCATTATGCAGCGACGTACTCGAGACAGCAATCGAGTGCTCCTTCAGTCCCCCCTGAACAGGCCCTTTCACCACGTTCGGTTCCTACGGAGTACGCCTCTCTCGCCTCCATATTCAACACAGTGCCTGCATGATCGCTTCGCGCGTTCATGGCTTTTGGCGTCCATCGACTACACCAGCCATGTATGCCAACATCGCTGACCTTGCCAATATCACTGTGTTAGTGTACGCGAGCGATGGGATGGTTCCCGGCATGATAAGAGCGGTACAATACCTCTCAACGCCCAGGTGTAACGGTATGTCGACGAGTTTCAAAACGCATGGGAGGATAGATTGCACGTTATCACAGGGTGAACGAAACGGCAACCCAGCACTGCAGCAGTCACTGTCAGTGAGGCTTAAGCTGATGAAGAAATTCCGGCTAGAAACCCCGCTCAATCAGGAACCAGTAGAATACCGATAGTTCGGTCCATTGGCCCCTGTGGATAGTTTCTAAATTCTACCGGGCCTAGATGCGGCACGCTTTGATTACTGCATTTCTTCACGCTACTGCGGGACGACTTCCCCTTGATGCCAGGGACAGAGTCGTATTAATATTGAACACGACTATTGGAATAGCAACATTTCACCACCCATGGGCCATGCAAGATAGCGGCTGCGGCAAGCGACCCTTCTAACCCTGGCTCAATGGATTCTAAAGTTGACTTTGCCGAGAGTTCGAGCAGTTGAACTGCTACGCGAAGGCACAGCTCGGCAGAGAAAGGCCTATGGCGTGTCCAGGTTTTGCTTTGCTTACCTTAAATTCTTCAATAGAGCTTAAGCTTTGTACCTACGTCCAGCACTAACATATTAGTCAAGTACTGTACCTGACTATCATATCTCAATATCATCGAAGTGGACATGGCAGCTCACTCACCAATTTCGTCTTGAAGATGTTGATAAAGCTTGTGCAAACACTCTCTTAATTGCTACTCTAGAAAGCTATTGCTTGTATCAAAAACCTCGGTTCATAGACGTACTGCTTGAGTTGGAATATAACATCCTATGGAGGCGACAGAACTGTTATTTGGCTCTGCATAACCCGACAGCAAACCTCTCCCAGATGAATGAGCCAGTCACCACTACATCCGTACGTATGCTAAAGTGTCAAACTCGACTCATCAAGCAGTGCTCATAGAAGGCACCGTGGTAAGTAATACTCCAACGTCTCTAGGTAAACAATCTGTCATTCGGTGCTCTCCTACTCCTGTATAGCTAAAGTTACATCAAGCAATCTATGCCCCTTCGCGCTATATCCATTCACATACTCCGTCCCGAACGAAGAAACAAAGTTCTCGTACGTCGTCTCAGGCTTCGTCCTACAGAGCCCACACATCTCCTCAATCACACCATCCTTGAACCCCGTTCGAGAATACTCCTTGACGACTTGATCCCACACTTCCCGAGTCAAGACACCACCCGGAGACTTCTCGGGCCCCGTGAAGTCTGAGACTACACCCATCATACAGCTCTGAACCTCGATCTCCTTGTGCTGCGCGATGGAGAAGGTGCCGTGGAGTGCAATTGCATCCCAGGCGAGCTGGAGACGATGGGTGTCCCATTCCGCCGAGTTACCTTCTCTTATCAAGAACTCCCTTGCTACGTTTGCGCCATCCACTTCAAAGCGTTTGTCTTTCGAAATGAGCTTGGGATTCTTGGACCAGCCCATGTCGTGTAGTAATGCGGCGATGGCATGTACTGAAGAAGATTGTGAAGTCAGCAATTTCTTCGACAAGTAACCGTTGTAGAAAATCTTTCTCGTATGAGGCTCAACATCTCATTAGAAACCTCAAAAACAGTCTAAACGGAATAATCATGCCTCCCAAACACGTACCTTCGACGTCACGGCCTTGTAGTCCAGGGATCTGATCTCCGATAAAGCTTCCAAAAAGCCATGATCGTACAACGTGATTGAAAGCGTAGTCTTCCAGATTCTCGCGAGCAAACTTATATGCCTTGTCGATGAGGGGTGTGTCTGGAACCGTCACGCCTGCAATAACCTTAGTAGGGACTTTTGCCATGACGAATTTCGGAGCTTGTCTCTGCCGGGTCGTTGTTCCTCTGCTGGTCCTCGTTCGCTGTGCTTGGTGTCGTTCGTTCTTTCACTGGAGATTCATGAGCAGATCGAGAGTAGAAGGCAGCGCATCCTGACTTATAGAGAGTTTCGCGCCCTCGAAATCCGACCTCAGGAATTAGGGAACAGAATCTCGGATATACGGGATGACTTGCTGCCGTGCACTACAAATCCCTTCACAACTTCCACTCAATTCCTCCAGAGGATGAAAGTCACGGCTCAATATACAGCTTACTGGAAAAACCACCTGTCACATCCTTCGAATCATGAACTTAGCGAGTAGCGACGCAACCGAGCCGAGGCCAGGGCAAAGTGATCTGAGAGACAGTCCTCCCTTTAACGACATTTACACCTATATCATCCAGTGCCCAATAGATGGGTATCTGCCTCGTCTCATCGAGACGAATCCAGACACCCCTTGGATTCCATCCCTCCCACTTGTCACCACAGCGTACCCCCAGTCAGCCGTCCAGGGGATAGTGCTCTTGCATCGCACCCATCGAAGTCGAAGTCGACACCCTCGAAGTCAATCCATGACATGCTCTCACGCATACGCGAACGCTATCAACTATTCTCTGCATATCAACTTGGTCGGGTAGGCATTCCGTCGGATATCTGTCCCATTGACTGACTGTCTTCGAGGCCGAGGAACTGGATTTGAGGTTGTGGCTCTGCCCTTCAGCCATTGCGTATATCGCATCTGAGAACTGTACTCCATGGCGTCCTAGTGTGGAAGTGCGCAATTATTTGCGTCCACTACCTCTTGTCTTGATGCACGCCGTTTTTATATCGTTCACCCCTAGCAGCGGTCATCATGCCTCTGACGATATGGCATCAGCGGTACGTCGGATGGCACAATGAACCAGACTGTTTGATCTTAGTAACTTCCCTGCTCTCAACGCCTCATCAGCAGCTGCCCGGGCTCTGGCGTCCATATCGCGCCGAGCAAGGCCTTCGGACAAGGCATATACCATTGCGAAATCCAGGAGTGGAGTCTGGCTGCTGCTGGTGTGAATCGGACGCACATAACAGGGATGCCCAGACGCTGACACGAACCATTCAACTTGAAAAAGTTCGACATCGTGCGTGCGTGCGGCCAGCCGAGTTCAGAGCCAAGACCAAAGTTGAGATCATCTAGGAGAAGCTGATACGAGAGACTCGAGCCCGCCCGGTTCAATCGTCAATCTGAACATCAAGCGAGCCCCGACACATCTCCGTGTTCACTTGCCAGGGTTCTTCCCCGGACTTCTAGCTTGAGGAGTACGATCGTCGCCATCTCAGGAGGTGGTGGCTCAAGCATTCGACGCGACGATCTTCGTTCCGATCACAAGCCAGGCTTAGGAAGTGTATGCCGAGAGAACTCCAAGCAGGTAAGATCATCGATGGGTATTGAGACGAGTGCCTCGATATGGCCCTCAAAGGGCTCTTCAACGATACGCGCCGTCGAAGACGTCGTTGCCGCTTCAATCATTCAGCAACGAAGAAGTATGAATGCCGTTATACTAGTCTTGTGGAGATTAGTGGGTGATTTCAATGATTGGAAGCAGCTGCGTCACAGTGCAGCATCTCCCGGCTGGGTTGCTGCCGTGAAGCTGGCCTCACGACGATGGTCTTGCAAGCATACTTCTCTGAACATCACAACCCACCCGCGAAAGGCAGACTCGCAGGTCCCTCTGCTTGAAACCGCGAACCACTTCAAAGACCTGTGTGGGGTTTTAAGGTTCACCGACGGTAGAATTCAACCGCGTGTTGGCTGCACTCGCTCATGGTGGATGATAGAGATCTAATTATGCCTTTCTCTAGCCCGTGCCGCGTAAAATATGTACGTGTGAAATATGTACACGCTGAACCTCCTGATGTATTAAACCCGTAAGCATCGAGCACAAGCACCGAATCTGAGAACGCCCGCGAGAGAAACCATAGCTCCGACAATCACTCGTCTATGCACCCCTAGGTCTGCGAGTTATTCGCTCGCGGACTCTCCGTCATCTCCATCAAACCGCTGCCGCTCTTCTCCTTTCCGAACCCGAACGGAGCCTTTGTTTTCCTTTTCGAGAGCACGAATGCGATGTACAAACAAGCGACCACGCCGGATACGACTCCATAGATGATCTTTCCATCGCGGGTATTGTCCGCGAGCTTGAGCCCCAAGCCGCCGTTTATGACGGCTAGGGTCATGAGGATGCGGCCGTACCAGATGTGCATGTAGGAGACTGGGCTGCGGCCGCCGGTCTTCTTGAACTTGTAGTGGTGGAAGAACCCAAGGAACGGCTGTATCAGGAAGAGAGCGACTATGACGGTGCCGAAGACGGTGTGGGTTCTGCCCGTGGATTTGTAGAGCTGGAGAGAAGTCAGTGATATTCGTGAGTAGGGAAGTATTCGGGCAAATCAAGAGACCAGTGGAGCTGCAATGTAATGTACATACATAGTCTGTCATCTTTGCCAACTTGATGCCAAGTCCAAATCCACAGATCAGAGCGACCAGACTGAATAGCTGGAGGATCGCATGTAGGCTTGCATTTCCGAACAGTCGCACATAAGTAGCGCCCAAGGGGAATAGCAGGACAACCGTTATACCCATGATGATACCGTGAGCTTTTTCGTATTCGATGATTGTCTGTGGGCTAGGACCAACGGTCGAGCTTCCGGAGTCCGAGTCACTGCCCGCAGCTGAGGTTGAGGATGGCGAGGAGGGGGATATTGATGAAGGTCCAGAAGGAGAGGATGCTGAGGAGACGAACGGGTTGGTATCCGAGGATAATGATGCGGCGGAGAGATCAAACGTGAATTGGCGCATGCTGGTAGGACCATGCTGATTCAACGTAAAAGTTTCGCTGGTAGAATCGATCGGGTTGCCTTGGTTCCATGCACAAATCCAAGGGGATGAGGAGGATGTCGCACTCGATAACAAGGTGCATGTTGTGCCTGTCCGACAGCAATTAGCATTTCCTTCACCTCGATTCAACGAAGCAGCACAACACGTACATTTTACGTTCGCAGTCATCACTCCATTACTGATCCCACTGCCCTCCAAAAGCTCAACGCCACTGGCAAGACTGCTGTCGAAGACTGGCTCCACTTCACCCTGATTACCATCCCGAGCGCTGATTGTCACGTTGCCATTCCCATCAGCGTACATGACAAAGATATGCGAACCGGCCATCTGCTTTCCAATACCCAGACCGACCCATTGGTAAGTACTCGGAGCGCTGAGGGAGAAGTATATTGTGCCGGCCGACGAAGAAGAGATGGAGGAGCCAGTCGGAACGCCGACTTGGTATTTGGGACCAGAGGTGATGGGAGTGTACGAGGAGAGTGCAGAAGTAGTAGAAGCTGCGAAGAGAAAATGATCAGTTGGATGTTCCTTTGGATCACGGGAGGAGAATCATACCAAGCCCCGCGGCTGCGAGTGTTGTTCTCGAGAAGAGTCTCATGATGGGCGATTTGGAAAGCTTGAAATGCTCGTACGAATGATGTTCTTCTCTCCTTCTCTCTCTATTGACATGCCCCGGATGCTAATGCGAACTGATCAAAGAGGAAGCGACGGGAAGGGGACAAATGATAAATAGCAGGAAGAAATCCAGAGCGACGATTCAACGGCGTCGACGACGTCAATCTCTCCATTGAATCGAGACAATGCTCTCCTTGGATCTCGCGCAATGCGGCTTTCTCGAGTACCGCATAGCCCTTGACGGCTTTCCATTTTCACCTATCAGACGGAGGTTATTTGTGGCGGGAATGCATCTATCCAGCTCTGAAACCCGAAGGACGAGCAAAGGGATGGCCGAATGGGGACTAGAGAGGGCGGGAATTTGGAATGGGGTACAGTAGGGCATTCTGGCATGCTGACATACCCGAGTATCCTGGTTGCACATCAAAATATTGACTTACTGGTGGACAAAGCGACCAAAGTACTCGTCTCTCGTACCTTTGTAAAGATGTTGTTACACAACACTATTCTATTTCCAAACCCGATGATATTCGTGCGGAGGATCGTCATAATGTTTCGAAGCCAATTTGAACATTCTGGAGTACAATGACATATAATGGATATAACAAATATTTACTATGGTCCTTCCCGAGCGAGCCATTGAATTTGACTCTACAAGCCACCATTGCGCTAATGAAATAAGAAATAATAAGCTTCATTCGAAGCCCTCTGACTGGCTGGCGGATATGTGGCATAGGGTTACGATTCGAATCCTCTTCCATCAACTGTCGTCCATACCAGATGTCGAATGAAGGCGCTGTCTCTTTGATTACCATCATTGATTCGCTTATGACTCCTTACATCAACAGTAAACAGTAAATACTCAGAAGGAGCAACACTCCAAGTTGAAATTTAATATCATCTTAAATCGAAGTCAAATACTTCCGCATCGGGCCATTGATGACCCTGGTCAGATCATCAGTCCCTCCGTGCTGTACGGAGGGTAGCACGGTAGAAGCGGGACTCTACACAGCCCCTTCGCTTAAGGTAGCACTGAACCTCAGTCCTCAACCCAAATTACCCCGACCGAAGACCGACACAGGTAGAAACCAATCACCTGTCGCTCAATGTGCATTTCGAATCAATATTCCAAATGTTTCAAGACAGATGTTGGATTGACGTCGATTCTAATATCAGCCGCTGCAGCGTTCCCTATTTTTGGATATCTTGCTGAACTAGGAAGGTCTCTATCTGTCGTAAAAGAGTGAGTGGGCGATTCTCGTGAATTTGATACCAAGAATGCCAATATTAAGGGCGGGAGGGATGATCATTCAAGGTTGGAACTGTTAGACAAGGCGTGATTAAGGTTTTTGAGCTCTTAATAATTGTTGACGAGTTTCGAGATGATATCTCAATTCTAGCGGAGGTGGTCAAAGACCCCACCTGGTTGTAGTACAAGCAAAGAGTCAAAGTGCGAGTCTGTAGATGGAGTCCTAAAAAGACAGCAACGTAGAAGAGCGGACGCTACACGATATGGCTGGTCGGTTCATTGCCCGAAATAAACTCAAATCCAGTCTTCACGAAAACCAATTCCAGGTCTCATTCTCCAAGACAACCGACATTATTCTTTGCTTTGATGTGCCCTCCACGTATCAAAGCTTCTGCACTACAACTTAGTTATGATTTATACCCGTCTAACCTCATCACTGAATTCTCAGACCATGTCTCAAGCCTTGTACAACTGAGGAATCGATTACCTCTTTTCTATACACACATCATGAATAGTCTTCATCTAGAAGACAGCAAGGAATTTCCAGTCTCCAGACCTCCCGACTTCTTCAGTATGATTTATAGAAGGAGCTTTGATATTGAATAGCGAGCACCGAGCCAAATGAAGGTTACTCGCAGATATACAGAGCCCAATGCCTACATCGACGTGCTCCCTTCATTAACATCCAATAAGTGGCCAGTGGCCAGTAAGGAGTCAGAACATACTAATAATCGACTCGAATCGACGTCTCTCAGAGCTCGATTCTCCTCCGCCTCTTAAATCCACGACCCTTTCGAAACCCTCACGCCAACGCGGCACGCCTCCTTCCCCCAACCTGCAATCCTCCATCTACTCACCCACAATCTCTACAATCCAGCCCAGGCGCACAGCTCAACACTTAGCTCCCAAACTTCTCCGGAATAAACAGAGTCCAGCTCGTCGAAGCGGTTATAGGGAATTCCAAAGCTCTCATGCTCGACAACTTTTCTTACGAGAGAACCCGACAGCCTCGACTCATCCCCCGACTCATTCCTCGACTCAGAACCACCACCTTGCCTTTCACTTCTCGACCGATCATAGAGCTACTCAGCTAGACCAGCTGCTATCGCTAGGTGAAACAGCTGCGCGGTCCGCATGGGGACGATTTTCCTCCTCGTCTATTCTTCAGCCCAAGCGCTATAAGGCTCCAGTGCCTACCAGTGACGAGTCAAGATGGACATTACCAAGACCTCAAAGCCACTATTACCTCGTTACCATCTCGTTACAAGTCTATCCAGTTTCCTAGCACTGTCTCGACCTGGACTCATCCCCTCCCTCTCACATCCCCACCAGCCGTCAAGCCGCCTAACGAAGTCTCGTCTCTTCTGCTGCACGAGATAACGCAGGGGCAGGAGAGGAGCTGAGGCTCAAGAGCCTGCGAGGAAATAGTGAAGACGAAGCCAGGCATCTAAGTGTCTGAGTCTGTAAGGGCGAGGAGGGTGGAGGAATCCGGGTTTGATCATGACAGAAGCCCTCGAGTTCAAGTTCAAGTTCACTCACTGGGCCAGGGTTTATGTTGATGTTTGTGTTTATTTATCTATGAAAGGAAAGAAAGCTCAAAGCATACAAAGAATCTCAGCGCAGTCATCATCGGTCCGAAACGCCATGGAATCGTCCATAAGTCGCCAAGACAAGGTCATCATACATCTCGTTCAGTTGACCCAACAAAACCTTCCATCAACTCATCCTCATCGTGATGGTGGATTGTGCCTACAAGCACATCCTCTGACAACGAATTCAATGAATCGAACCACCAAGTGGTTGGAACTAACCTTACAGAAAAGGGAATCATGAACTAACAATTCGATCTAGTGCTTTTGTCTCGCTTTTTATGGCTGCAAAAGAACTTTGTCTAACCGCCGCAAAACATGAAAGGAAACACTTTTCAAGAGCGATGCATTTCGAGCGATAGAAAGGAGGCCAGGGATAATAGCTCCGAAGAGCATTATGCCGTCCTCGTGCGTATTGTAATGGAATCGTAATGTTGAGCGAAGGCAGGGTAGGGAGAGCAGCATAGCGTAGGCAGGATTGCGAATCGGACATGTTTGAAAACTCTGACAATTGCAACATAGACAGTTGTAATCCGTGCTCAAATTGTAGCCGTTGATCAGATTAAGCTTCGGGTTCTTTTGTGAGACATATCCAGTCCATTACTGGCCTTTCTCTTGTTCGATTGCTGGACCAACGGACTCGCAGGACTTGAAGGGTATGTAACCTTGGCTGGTTTCTGTCTGCGGACAGGCGTAATGGGCGTATTTGCAGCGGCAAGTCGATTGTCTTTGATTCCACGAATGGGTCCTTGATTGTGAGGTCCAGAGAAAGCGAGGGAGGCGCGGGAGGCTTTGTTTCGGCTGAGGAGTTGATGACGATCTTGATTGTTTCGGAAAGCACCGACCAGATGAGGATGGGCGAGAAGAGAATTCATCTGATCTTCGCTAGCAGCTGTTGTTGGACGAGCAGGCGTTGAAGAAGGCTGAGCACTATCATCTTCTTCGTTGTCTCCTGCAACGCTTGCAGTAGAGCCGAAGTCAAGTAGATCCTCAATAACCCAGAGATCTTCATCATCAATGTCATCTTCTTCATCGTAAGACTCGAGGCTGTCCTGTAAGATATTGCCATTTGGATCAATGTTAGTGAAAGGAAAGAAAGCCTCAGGAGGCCCGAATGCTTGGTTTCCATTTCCGTTGAAAGTCCCATTCATTGCGCTCATCATGAGATTGCCTGAATTGGAGATCATTGGGGATAGTTGCTCCACTGGGTCTTCATTGTAGTTGTCTTGTTGAATGTTGAAATTGCCCAGGTTTTGTAGAGAATTACTTGCATCCATACTCCACCGGCGAGGGTTGATTTCAGCCTTGAACATGATCAACTTCTTAGCCTTGTTGTCCATTAGAACGAAAGGTTTGGTACGATCTCGAATCCAAGTGCCAAGAAAAGGGCCATTCTGATTGCGGAATGAGGTACGACGTGCGATGGTGATCTCTTCTTCTGATCCCGAGTCGGTAGATGGACGTCGAAGTACTGAGCGACCAGGACCAACATATTGTGCAGCATCAGGTAGATCTTCTTCAGTCGTCTCGCCATCATCCGCTGCAGATTGTTAGCGTTAAAAAGCGATATTGTTGCGGCTACATACTCTCATAGCCACTTGAGCCAGCAGAATTGTCGCTTGAACTCTCTTCTTCATCATCGTCTTTCGGTCGATCTGCCTGAATACCATGGCTTGGCTCATCACCATGGAAGTCCCAATAAGAGCCTTCACCATCACTCGATCCACCAAAGACTTCATCTTCGTTGCTCTCGAGAGCCTTTCGGAAGCTTGCATCGAGACTACTTTGAGGAACGAAAAGATCAGGCCAAAGTTCCTCCTCATCATCGGTGTCACTGCTTTCGTCCGCTGCTTCGTAGCCTGGAATCTCGAAATGGACACGGCGGGCGACGTTGACATCTTCTTCAGAAAGACCGTGATTGAAAACAGTTGCTTCGGTATCATGATCGGGAGCATGGCCGCGTGCGATATGATCCTCGAAAAATTGGGTGTTCTCTCCAAGAATTTCTTCTTGAGTCTCAAAGCCATCCCAACTGCTTTGATCTTCATCTATTGATGGCCGAGGAGTTTGCACATCATCGTCTTCGGATTCGATGATTGCTTGCTCCTCGGCCTCCTCGACATCTGGCTCATCACCATCTTCGGAGTCAGATATCGCATCCACCCCAGCATAGTCGTCGTCCGAAGTAGTATCAGCAAGTGTAGAGTTTCTCCGCACTGTCTTGTTCGTCTTCCGTGTGGGCGTCACTTGTGACTTGTGTCGCATATTGCGAGACATTTTTTTATGTGTGATTGGCTTCGTGGTGGGGTCGGTTGTATGGTTGTGCAGTATTGGCGGTGAGCCGGAGGTGTTCTGAAAGACAGTGAACTTAGACCGTTGGACGTGTTCGGGGGTGAGTGTATATGTTCAGAAGAGGTCGGATTGTGAACTCTCGGGTCGATTGAAACTCTTGAACTATGGAGGAGGGTATAGAGTCTGGGCTTCGAGGTTGTGACTCGGATTCGAAGAGTCGGTGGGGGAAATTCACTGGCGGATAGAGTGTTCCCTCAAGGACGGAGAGCACAACTCGATCTGAATGTTTTTGTAATTTGCAGGCTCTCAATAGTCTGCCAGTCTGGCAGTAGACAGTGAAAGTCTGGGTCTTCGTCGAGGTCGATAATTGATTGAATTTCTCGTTGGCTGAAGGACTACGGACATGCTAAGATCAAGCATGCCCGCAGTGGGGATTCACAGCTCAGCGATAGCCTGCGGCATGATTCTCGACGAAGGGTATGGATGGGGATGGGTATGAATTCCGTTTGAATAGTGCGACTTCGTTGTCTGTTTGAATGTTTGAGGTGGTTGATAGAGGGGAAGAGGGAGGGCAGAAGATCGTTCGTTTGGTGGATGCCAGAAAAATAACTGGCACTAGCCTTTTTCGGGGTCACCTCTTCTCATCCGTCGAAACACTCCGACGGGACTTGATTCGCTGGTTCTATCTTCACCGCTACATCTGCTGGGACAGATAGATGGAAGGGATATGTTGTCCCTTTGGGATTTGTTGTAGATAAAGTCTATTACTTACTCTATTGTGGGTGAGGCAGCAGGATCAGGCCGATATCATGCCATGTCTATGAGACTACATTGAGGGTTCAGTTGTTCATCTGGTCACCTATTTAACTGTGAAATCGTCCAACCGTCCAATAGATCAACCGTTCATTTATTCGATTGTCCATTGGCTTAGCTACTCAACTACTCAACTGCTCAAAGACTCACCTACTCAACTGCTCAAAGACTCACCTACTCAACTGCTCAAAGACTCACCTACTCAACTGCTCAAAGACTCACCTACTCAACTGCTCAAAGACTCACCTACTCAACTGCTCAAAGACTCACCTGCTCAATTCGTTCAATGTCATTAAGATCTACAGTCCAAGAAGGAGGAGCTAAGAGGAAACAATTGCAATAATTACTTAGGCAGTGACTGCTACCTTACTCCTTTCACCAAGTGAGGGGAGAGTATCGGCCTGATATAACGTAACATGCAGGAACTTCTATACCAAGATTGCAAGTCTCCAATACAATCCCATATATGTATATCCATAAACAAATACATATATATATATATATATATATCTGGGCTACTTGTTCAGTCACGGAGTCTTTGTCCGCAACTCGCAATGTCCTCCCTTCCACACCCACACACTCCGGTGAGACCATAATGTCCCACAATTGGATGTCATGGCGTGAGGCTGAAAAGTGGACAGCCCAACCTTCCTTCCTGCGAATGTGGGCAATGACGCAGAGAGCGAGTCATTCTATGAGTCTTCCTTCACCTTGACGGCCTTCACAACCTCAAGGTCTATGGAGTAGAATTTTCCAATTCTCATCTAGTCATCAGGTAATCTCCTCTCGTATCAATGCTGCGGCGAATCGGGAAGTGAGAGAGACAAAATCCCAATTGTCTCCACTGTGCGCATTTTTTTTGTTCTGCCTCCCTTCACCACCCGTCGGCGTTTGATGTTCTGCTCCGAGATTTTTACCCCTCCATCGCCATCACGTGGCCAGGAATGTGCATCAAAGTCACATGATGACACATTTTCCATCCTCTAACTCAGTCCCTTAAGTCTTGTCGTTACTTCGAAGTATATACAAAGTCGAGTACGTGTGATCGTTGTTGAAGATCCATCTAAGGGCTCGGGGCAACAAGCATCTGTCTCAATCGGCGAGAATCCGAGACCTGTTACAGAAAATGAAAAAGGCTGTAGACTCCGAACCAGTCAAGAACAATCGCAAAACCGTACTCCCAAAGCACTCTCAAAGGCTTTCCAATAAAAAAAACTCCTCTCCATCTTCCATAATTAGCATATTCATCATATCCTAGCGCCTGGCGTGGTGCGAGGATTAGGTTTCCACGGATCTACAAGTTCAATCATTGGGTGACCACGCCAACATCTGGCTCAGAAGACGTACCGAACAAGATCTCTGCAGGGAAAAATTCTTTCTTGACCCCCAACGCCGACTTCTCCATCTCCTTCATTCCTTCTCCGTCGTATCTTCGACAGAGAAGCTCGAATTTGCACTCCAAGCACTTCGGATTCCGTGGGGCGTAAAGGTGATAACCTCGTCCTATCCTGTCTGAAATTCGAGATATCAGCATGTGAGAACGATACCCAGCGCGAAGACGTACTCAGATTCATCAAATAAACCCCGCATCGAGCACAGATAGCCTTCTTGGCAATACCGGACTTGGAGACCGTGTGTCGAAGGCCAATGCGAGCCTTGTCTGACGCCTCGATTTTGAGCAGCTCACGTCTCTTTGCGGACTTGGCCAGTTCCCTGGAAGGCTCGGCGGTTCTGATTGTAGTCAGCTATTGTCTGAAGTCACGACGTTGTCTGGGATATGAGAATTACTTCTTGGGACGGAAAAGGGCAATTTCCTGAGGTGTCTTCATCCGTTGACCATGTGAAATCTTGGCAGATGGCTCGTCGAGTAATTCCTCTTTGATTATCACTGGTATCAGAGTATTTAGTTTTCGAATCTTTTGCTGACTGGCACTACCATATTACTTACCGTCAGGGACACTCTGGTCTGACAAGCCTTCATCGGTGCTTGACTTTGTCATTTTACTCGAATGTGCAAATGATATGAGAAGTCTAGAAGGCTGTAGCTCAGTATCAAACGTTTAGATGCTTTGAGCTGAGATATTATAACAGTATGGTTGTGTTGTCGTAGTTTGCGGGAAACAGTTGAGGTGTGTAGTACTCACATAGCTATTGAGGAGGTCATCAATTGTCCTTAACGTCGCACTCTTTGTGAGCATGTTGACAATAGTAAGCATGAATCACTTTCGACTGATATTCGCCGCATTGTCTGTATCGAGTGACTGAACCTACGTAGGTACCATTGTTCTGTTTTCGATTGATAATGAAGTATAAGAGCGGAAACTCGTGACTCTAGCTAAGCAGTGTGAATCATGAATTGATCCAACATGCCTGACTACTCTTCACAAGGCATCGCAAGTGGCTTACATCTGCATTGCCAAATATTCACTCTTTCAGACCAAGCAAGGTCCTTCGCCATAGCTTTTCCTCCTCCAAAAGCGATGCCTTCAGATTTTTCTCCGCACGAAATCCGTGGCCCTCCCCTTCGAAGACGACAAGTTTCACATCTTTCCCACCTTTCTTCATGACTCGCTCCATTTCCTCCGACTGAGGAAGAGGCACAACTCTATCATCAGCCCCTTGCAACAGCAGGAGGGGACTCTCGATTTTATCTGCATGCAAGCAAGGACTCCTATCCCGATAAACCTTCTCCTTCTCCTCCTCGGTTGTATCGTCAGGGAAGATGAGGCGATAAAGATAATGAGACTCGTATTTGTGCGTGTCGGTCGAAAGTGTCTTGAGATTTCCTATTCCGTAGAGACTGTTTCCTCCAGCCCATAGCTTCGGAAAGTTCACCAGGGATTGTAGAACAGTGTAGCCACCAGCACTTCCTCCAACTATGCCAGCCTTTTTCCCATCCACAAGACCAGCTTCCGCTAGATAGGCGACGCAAGATGCAGAGTCTTCCACATCTTTGATACCCCAGAAGTAGTTGAGAGCTTGACGGTATTCGCGACCATAGCCTGAGCTTCCCACATAGTTGACGTGAACGTAAGCGTAACCTCGGGATGTCCAGTATTGTGTTGTGAGATCTAATCCGGGAGTGGTGTGGCTAGTAGGTCCACCGTGTATAGAGACAATCACTGGTGGTTTAGAACCGGGGACTGGGACATAGGAAGGATTGTGAGGTGGGGTAACGATTGCATGTGCAACTCCCCCAGTCTCCTTTCCTTGGCTCCGGGGGAATGTGACATGCTTTGCAATGGAATATATTGATGGCGATAACGGGATGGTCGTAGAAGACTTCAAGAGTAACTTTTCAGACGGCTTGGTCACATCCACAGAGTATAGTGCTGATGGCGAAATATATTCGCTGCCAAGAATAACGAATTTGGTATCTGAGATTCTTCGGATAGAGTTCATTGGGATATTGACCAAGCCAAGCGGTAACTCGACGGAATTTGATGTTTCAATATCAACAAGCAACAAAGAGTCAGTCGCAAGCTTGGTGGCGGTTACCACAAGTTGCTTTGAATTGAGAATTATGTATGTGTTACTGCATCACGGTAAGTGAGTTGAATCACAGGACGCAACCAGCGCTTACCTTCCAAGAACAACAAAAGGCCCTTTTGCAGTGATATCAGCATCTTCCCATCCCGCGAGGATCATTGGTCGGACTTCAAAGGAAGGGAAGGCCAGGCGATAGAGCTGAGCGAAACCAGTGCGATCGCTTGAAAAGAACAACGTGCCATCCTCGTGCCATTTCGGTTGCCCTACACTTTCTTCTCCTGCCTTGCCAGCAACGTACTTCGCGTTTGAAATAGAACCATTCTTCCAGTCTGCCACGTATAGCTCACAACCTGTGAATGGCATATCGGGATGATTCCACTGTGGAGACCTTGAAATCAGTATCAATGCTCGGGGGGAAAATGTAGAAGCAGGCGAATGTCCAGGGGAAAACGCACCTGAATCCAGCATATTCTAGATCCGTCATGATTGAACTTCGGCGCCCAATAAAAGTCTGCTCCCTGGCGAATAACTCTCGTGCTCTTGTCATCAGAATTGATGAGAACGATCCTATTCTCGACGGTCTCGATAGTGCCTCCGGAATGATCTTCCTGGACGGCGAGGATGAGATTATCGTGACGCGGATGAACGTCAAAGTCAGCAAATCGAAGCGTTTCGGAAGCATCGACGATTGGCTGAACGTCATCGGCAGCGTTCAGACGAAAGACTCCATTTGTCTTGAAGTCCGAGAAGATTAGACTTCCATCCGGGCATGCAAGGCAGGCGCCGCCACCATACTCGTGCACTCTCGTACGGGCGTTATACTGCGGAGGAAGAATATCAATCCACTCGTCGCCCTGTCGCTCGACAATACAACACCGTCCATTCTCTGCTGGCCTTCCCTCGATCAGGTACACAGAGCCTGCTTTTGGCTTCATCTGTGAGCTAAGAGGACAGTTTGACATGGAGAAGGTCTCTTACATTTACGTGAACTTCAGCGAAGGACACACTCTTTCCAGAAACCAAGTCTGCGGAGATGGGGCTTTCCCAAGTGCCATAGGGTTCAACTTGAGGTTTAAAGGCCATTGCAGAAGCTCTTGATTGACGGGAAGCTTTTGTATACGATCGAGGCCGTAGTCTGTGAAATGGAGATGTTAAGCTGTTGTTGAAAACGCGGCTGATGATGTGAGATTAAAGCGGGGTAACTCCACGTTTTTGACGTCGCTTTCACGGCCGTTCTAGAAGTAAGACCTTTGCCACGGCAGCATAGTCGTACTAAGTAGAGCATGAGTGGTTGTATGGTGTTTACCAGCTATGACTTTATTGAATATATCTTAGAGTGAAGGCGGGTGTGGATGATCTTGCATTGGATTGGGTAGTCCGGGGGCGGGAGTCAGGGCCGTTGGGTGGGTTTCAGGGTTCATCTGGCGCAGCATCTGGAAGTTCGCCTACAGGCTACAGGGTGAAAGGGGTAGAGGGGTACTCGAGTAATAAGTTACGTTAGTACGCATACTTAAGATCGACGTACTGGGTCAGTTATTAAGTGAATTTTCATGCCATTTTAGATACACCAGCGAGCTAAAGGACCTCGGAACACCTTTTACACCGTAAACAATCCCCTGTAGAACTGGCTTTGTTAAACAGCAAGAGACTATTACGGGTACCTTGTACTATGAACTAACGTAGCTTACCCCTTTCACCCTGTACGTACAGCTTGGGAGAGACGTGTTCAACCAGTATCTCGCATTTACCTGTTCCTAATCTCTGCCCTGGTTCCGGTACAATAGGCGAGGAAAAGTCAACGAATACAATAGTACTCGAGTATCTTACCGTCCGACAAGAGCCAAAGATCGACTTCATTCACAGGTTCATACCATAGGGTATTAATGATAGATTGCTTCACGGATTTTGAGCCAATTAGCAATCCCAGATCTTTTCAGCGGCTTTGCAAGCTCAAAATCAGACAGAATTCAAGTCATATCGAAAGGATTGATAAACTAGTGCGAAGTCTAACAGCCAAAGCTCAGATTACCCTTCATGATAGCTTAATAACCAACTTCTTTGCGTGGACCCCAGCTCTAACCTGGTCCATCGCACCCTGTAATGCTTCAAGTCCTCCCTGAACCACTTGAACTTCCGGGCTGGGTACTATAGTGCCCTTCTCGAGCGCCGATGTGATGAAATTGTTGAAGAGCCAGTTCCCCAAGGCCTTCTCGCTCGTCCACAGGCTCTCGCCGGAAATCGACGACGCAGATAAACCCTTGACTTCTGGCACGGTTTCCGGCCATGGAAGCACGTGGCTTAATTTGGGATCCTTGCCTCCTGACTTGATCAGCACCTCAGCAGCAGGCTGAAGCGTGCCAGGTTCAGAGACTGCATCGAATGCATACGAGATTGGCTTTCCTACAGCCTTTGCAGCGCTGACTATGTCGTCGACGATCGTGGGAGAATGGTAGTCGAAGAGCTGTGAGGCTCCGAGCGTCTTGAGATATTTGTGCTGAGCGGGGCTCGCAGTAGCAAAGACGGTAAACCCGATGAGATTGGCGAGTTGGATAACCATGGTGCCAACGGAACCACTCCCACCCCAGACGAGAAGTATCGAGTCCTGCTTATTTGCAGGCGCGGAAGTTGGTCGAGCAAGGCCAAGGTTCTTGAAAAGACCGACGCTCGCCGTACCGCCACCCATAGGAATCAAGGCTCCTTTCTCAAAGCTGATGTTATCTGGTAGCTTAGCTGTAGTTATCACGGGTGTGATGGTGTATGACTGGAATGCGCCATGGCCGTTCTCACCAGTTGCAAACCCGCTGGCGTAACCAATGACACGGTCTCCAGCCTTAAAGGCAGTAACATCTGGACCTACGGACTCGACAACACCAGTGACATCTGTAATGCAAATCAGGAGTTGCGGCTGTAAATGTCAAGGGAAACTCTTACCGCTGCCAAGAACCGCGGGGTAGGAAGGAATTGCAAATCCCCATGCTTGTCTTTTCCAGTCGACGGGGTTAACCGCAATGGCATGGTTGCGGATCAAGACTTCGCCAGCACCAGGTTTTGGTATGGGGAGTGTATCGATAACCAGGGGGGTGGCAGCAGCATTCAAGAGCGCCGCTTTGTTTGTAGTGGTTGCAGACATTGTAGATGTGTGTTTTGGGTAAGATATTGTTGAGGTATGGATGTGAGAAATGGATGGTTTGTCTCTGTCATGAAAGTGATCTGGTGTCAACTATATATCTTTCTTCTCGGTCTCGCAGTTAACTCAAAACGATCCTTCTCCATCATCTCGCTCCCGTAAGTCACAGGACTAACGTGAGCAATTGATACAAATTTCGCCGGTGCGGCGGTGCATCAACGCTGGAAGCCGCCACAAACAAAATTCGCCGCGAACATTAATAATGATGCCAATAGATCATGTTGAGAAAGAATTGTTTTTTGTTGTGCCAAGGTAAGGGTCGATGCTTATTTTTGCATGTTGATCAGGGGTGGATGATTTCAGTTGGAGCTGAATGCAGGTCTCATTATCTGTCTATTTACTCATGCTTACACAATGACCGCATCCATAAATCAAGGGTTGGACATTGAGCTCTCACCGTGCTGATAAGAGCCATTCAATCCAGCTCAACTTTCACAGGAAACGGACCTCTGCGGCGATATGGTAAACACAGATCGTACCAAAATCTCTATGGTCTGAAGATGGCGTCCACAGCAATTTCTGCCACCAGTATCAATGGCAGAGTAAGACGAACTCAAATAAACTCTCGGCTTGCGTCAAACCAAGCCCATGGCTAGATCTACCAAGCCACTCTTGGGGACCATAAGCTCGCATCGGAAAGACTTCCACGGTCCCAGTACACTTCACGTGCCTTTGTGACGACGCAGCTACTTCAGATTGGCGAACGAACTGTTGCTTTAGCCACACTGCACTCGAATCGTGGAGTTAGAAGCGGTAGTGCAGGTGTAGAGAGCTGAATCGTATTTCCAGTTTCGAATTCGGTTGGAATCCTCTACCGGAATCCATCACCTCGATCTTCTCCTTCTTTCTCTGCAGCCCTTTGCGTCTCACTTCTCCTCCTGTCTGTATACACCAAGAACGAACTCAGGAAAACAACCGACCCCACTAGCCTCAAACTATTACTTGGGAAAGAGAGGAGAAAGAGAAATAACTATTTATCAAGCATATAATTCTTATATTGCATCAATATATAAAGCCATTCAACCATCCTTTTCGCAGAGATCTATATGCTATGTCGGCGTTGTTGCCATCGTAACTAGCATACCTAATCCATCAATCTCGGAATACCAGTGATCAAGTTCATTGGTGTTGGTGAGACCTTTCTTTGTACTCAGGTGATGCATATCCCATAGATCACCCAGACTGCTTGGTTGAAGGCTTTTCATGATTCCAATATAACGGCTGTACTCGGCTTCCCAGGCAAGTCGATTGGTCGCTTCCCATAACCTCTTACTACATGGCAGACGTGTGCTTCGGAACTCCGTCATAGCCTGGCTGGCTTCCGTGCCCATGACTAGTATGATTAAGAAGCACACGTTGGTGATTCTTGAAGTCATGGTTAGAACGGTTTTGCAATTTCATGAAAGAAATGATGCTTTACAAACCTTCGTCTTGATTCGGCGAAGATCCAATCTTCCCAGACCCCCTCAAACCCTTCGGAACCATCGGAGCCGTAAGTCTCACAAGATTGCTCTTTGACGCGCCCAAGAAGTTTCTAAATTGTTAGGCACAAGTAAGCACTCTTCAACTCTGCAAACATAATGATGGAAGATTTTACCATCATTGTCTTAAACATTCCCGATTTTGATGCAGTGTCTCGGGTCCCTGCGTCTGAAATTTGCATGATTATATATATTATCATAGCTTGAATCGCAGCCAATGTCTCCTCTTTCAGAAACAAATGCATCTATTAGTGAAAACCAATTAGCTGCAGCGTTCAAATGGACAGGCGGTAAGATTCGAGTTTTAGGAGGAAGTTTCAGCAAAGTTGAGCACAGATTGTGCAGAAAGACAATAAATGCAAGAATGACGGGGTACAATGAATCATCCCCTGCACACACCCGTCACATCTCAGCAAGAGAGGTACATTGACAGATGGTGCGCAGCAGCAAGGATTTTAAGAAGGAACGTCAACTGACCCGATTACCTATCCTCGCCACTTCAGCTTCAATGGTCCGCCACAGAAACCTATGAGATTCCGGTGTCCTCGCTTCGAACATGTGGGCAATACTTATACATATCGCAAACGTCTCTGGGATGGGCGAGTTCACCAACGAGTCATGTTGGCTGTAACTGGCCGGATGAATAAAAGGAGGCAGGGTAGCTGTTTGCAAAATCAACTTCGGATAAGTTCGGAGCATGCCAGAAATAAAAATCTGCTCATGGCGTGGGAAAGAGCTCGTCTTTTGCAGAGCAGTTGATTCCGCTGCAACCATTTCAGATTGCTGTACCTCGGCTGGTGGAGAGAACGCATTCCAGGATTGGGCCGTATGTCCTCCAATAAGATCCCGAGACATGTAGTCGAATTCAAAGTTATTGAATGTTGGGGGATCGTAGTTAGGGAAAGGAGAATACAGAGTCCCAGGGCAAGGGTCCAATAGGTTGTCGATGGACGTTGAAAGTGCCGTATTGTTGTGTAAAGAGAATTCTTTCCCATCCAAAGCCATGCTTCCTGACGACACCTCGTAGAATTTTTCGTCTGCTTGAAAATCAAGACTACTCTGTGAGCTGCCTGATTGCGTTCCGTAAGCTGGAGACGACGCAGCAAATATATCTGGAGGTGTATCTGAGTTCGATTTCCCTTCGCTGTAAGGTTCTTCTATCTTGGCCTGTTCAACAGAAGTTCGATCGACGTTATGCGCATAACGATTTTCATACGCACAGGCTATCCCTTTGGTTTTACAACGTGTACAAGGAATACCAAAGTCGCATTTTGTCTTTGCTTTGCTGCATACGAGGCATGCTTTTTCCCGACCAGACTGGCGTCTACTCCTCCTTTTACAATAAGGAACATGTCGATCACGAGATAATTCTAAGGGCGGTCAGTCCTACTAAGATATAAGACATGATACAGTTGTTACCTTTCGCAAAGGGTTTTGAGCAGAGAGCACAGAAGTACAGGGCTGGAGTCACGGACATGCTTGGGGAGTTTTCCATGGTGGAACTGGCGGAGATATTCCTTCGGTTTACAAATGTGGCGCTGGAAACACTTCTGACCACAGGTAATATCCATCTCGAGCTTACTTCGGTACTCGAATATACAGTCGTGATCAGGTGTTGTCCTTCGGTTTGTCATCAAGACGTAAGCATAAGCACTTATTATTGCTGCTGGTCCCTGCAACTTTGCAATACGCAATGCTACAGTATTAGCAAAGATGACAGAAACACCTTTGAGAAGACCTAAAATAGTGATTATATTGACGAAAGGAGAGAAGACTCGATGAAAGTTCAGGCAATACCATCTTAAGTGGGCAGCGTGATGCAATCACGTGACCAGACATTACTTGAGTGAATCCCTACCTTCAATAAGTTGAATTATCTTTGGGCTGTCTAATTAAAGAATCAATAACTATAAACTCAATACTCGCATAGAACTCATGGTATGTTATGTGTTCGAATTGATTATCGTGCCAACATGTAAGAAACCCAGGAGAAGACAAGGCTTCGAAGCTAGCGAAAGATTTTATCAGCCTTGCGCATATGTTTGGAGCTTTGACAGCTCGACAGGACAATCTCTCCAACACCAACATCAACATCCAGAAGAATGTCGTCTCACGTACTAAGATAAACTAGTGCCATATCTCCAGCTTCGAGCGCAACAACCACTGGCTTCATCGTACGATGCTTCTATTTCGGAATCAACCCAAACAATGACCGACCCAACTAAAACCGCAAAACCCTTCCTCCCTCTCGACACCCTTTTTGAAAACCCAGTTTTTGCAGGTGGCATTGGGCTCGCTGGTCTTGGAGTAGCAGCTCAAATTGGCCGCAAGTCTGTCATCAGAGGCGCAAGTCTGATCAAGCAACGCCTCTTGGTCAACCTCGAAATTAGCAAACAGGATCCTTCCTATCCATGGATATTGCAATGGCTCGCTCGACCTCGCGCTTCGAATAGCATCATCACGAACAGTCTCACCAGGATTCATCATCTGTCCATGAGAACGATCCAGTCGAAAGCCTCACAGAGTGGGCCGGCACATACAAAGTTCTCGCTGGAACCCGGCTTCGGGAAACAGATTATACAGCACAAGAATGCATATATCTCGGTCAGTCGAGAGAAGTCGGCCACTGCCGTACACCTGACAACTGGCGAGCCACACGAGACGGTTACCTTCACAACCCTATACGCGTTTCGACATATATTCGAGGACATTTTTGATGAGGCATATAGGATGGCTCAAAAGGCGCAGGAAGGGAAGACGATCATGTATAAGGGTAGCATGGGATGGACGCCACTTGGAGAGGCGCGGAGGAAGCGACCTTTACACTCTGTCATACTGGATGAAGGAGTTAAAGAGAGAATAGTAGACGACGTGAAAGAATTCCTACGAAGTAGGCAGTGGTATGTGGATCGTGGTATTCCGTATAGGAGAGGGTATCTGCTCTATGGCCAACCGGGCAGTGGCAAGAGTTCGTTCATACAAGCATTGGCGGGAGAGTTAGACTTTGGAATCGCACTGGTCAATTTGAGCGAGAGGGGAATCACGGACGATAAGCTGGGAGCTCTTTTCACGAGTCTTCCGCCGCGGACCCTCATTCTCCTGGAAGATGCAGATGCAGCCTTCTCGAATCGAAGACAAGTCGGATCAGACGGATACAGCGGTAGTACGGTCACATTCTCCGGGCTGTTGAATGCGCTGGACGGTGTTGCTGCTGGGGAAGAACGGATTGCTTTCCTTACCACAAATCATATCGAGCGATTGGACCCTGCTCTAATTCGGCCTGGAAGGGTGGATATGACTGTGAGGATTGGAGAAGCGACAAGATATCAAGCCGCAGAGATGTGGAAACGATTTTATGGGGACATTGATGAAGATGAGAAAGGACAAGAAACATTTCTACAGAGGTTGGAAGGTCTTGGTCTTGTCGCTTTCGGCGAGAAGCCAGCCAAATCAAAGATCAGCACCGCCGCAATCCAAGGGTTATTCCAATTCAACAAAGACAATATGGATGGAGCAATTGGGATGGTTGAAGGATTGATCCCGAAGCGGTATGAACCTGAATCACAAGAGTCTGAAGGCATTAAAGTTGCTCCTAGCTAATAGGCATATGGAGGGACTCCGAGATCATGCATATTTAGGCTGCAAATATAGGAGCAAATGTTTGATTTATTGCAGCACCAAGATACCAGTGTACATATATCAATGTATCGTCATATTCCTCAATTTATGCGACGTCAATTCCAAGAACTCCGTATAACATCTCTTGCAACACAACGGGAAGTTACCCTCAGCCATCCAACCTACTGGCGACCAGAACTGGTACCATCCTCAGGGCCCGGAAGGCCCTCTTCATCACCCGGTTCACGATATCCTCCGCTTGGCTTTGCACCCCTGGTACGCTCGTTGATCACATTCGACCGATCAATCGCATCGTTGTCGTCCTTGACTACGTTCAATATCAGTATGAGATATGCAAGGTCAGAGGTATCATTGATCTCACCAAGCTGCTCGTCGGAATTCGCGGTCTCGGCAGAGATGGGATCCTCAACGTCTGCACCGTCGGACTGCACTGGGATTGGGTCTTGCTTCTGGCCCGCCCGGGAAACGTAGTCGTTGTCCTGGACATCTGCTTGGTCGGTGGAAGACATTTTGGGTTTGAAGTTGTAAGGGATGGTTGATTGGTAGTATTGGAATTTGGGAAGAGTAGGAATAAAACGTCTCTATCAACTCACTGCAAGTTGAGCTTCTTATGTCCAGATCTTGCCTCGAGTTCCGAGCACTTACCCCCCTTGATCTACAATATCAGAGCATCATTGACTCTCCAGACAATGGCCTTAGGCTCCGTAGATATAAAGAGGGTGAGATCATGACTGCCGCGGGTTCTCAATAATGAGACTAAATAACTAATTATCCCGAACAATGTCTGAACATGGAAACCCCCATGTGGTGGTCCCTTGCACACACATATGAGGCTGAAAGTCAATGACGTTTACTTTCAGCCTCGTCAGTCGCTAGACCTCGACCGCTGGCCTAGGCGACTTCCTAGCTTCAGGAACGATCGGACAACGGATGGATCATGATCATTACGATTTTGCAGCAAGAGCCCGTCGATCACGAGATATGAGGGTAGGTCACGGGTTTCATCCTTGGAACTTGTTCGTTATACGATTACGATGTTTATGTGAAACTTGTCTTTATACGATTACGATGTCATGAAACTCAAGAGCATGGCTGCATGCAGCACGCTTCTCTGAAGCCTCCGCATCATGGCAGGATTTGGTGGTGATGCGGCCGGTAATCCGTGATGCTGATTTCATCATGAAGCCATTCCACGCCACTTATCTGATGTATGTCCATCACTCACATTCCACGGGGTATTGATACGGACGGTGGAGTCTTCTCTCGCCAACTGCATTACTCTTAACCGTTCATTATCTTGGGGCATCAATCACCTTTGGATTCCGCGGTCAACAATATTGTTATGTTATGATACTTCAATCTCATTCCATTCTGAAAGAGTCTAGATGAGAAGCGTAGTCAGCAAGTTAAGGTTATGACTGAGTACGGCGCTCAATGGGATACAGTAGCGCCCCTGTAGCTCGCTCGCCTTCCGATGCAGTGCCCGTTCTACCTTTACCCCCTTCTACTACCGAGACCTCTCTTTCCTTTCCCCAAAGCCAGCTTCCACCCAATGTCTTCCACCCTGAGACTTTCAATTCGGCATCGTGGCCGTCTCTAGACTGCCCCGACCGCTCCAGACAATCGAGCAGGCGGAAAATGACAACTCGATTGCCAGCAGGCCGTGTCTCATATATCACAGTGATCTTGCCTTTTGCCGACCCGTTCCCGAACCGGATACTTCCCCTCTCCATGCCGTTTCGATATAGCATGTTCTGAAATGACTGGATCTGCCAATGCTTGACCAGAACGTTTACTTCGACGCCTCGATCACTCAGGTCCCGGAAGCTTCGAGCGGTGGCTTGAGGAGCGGGGAATAGAGACAGAATGTTTTCATGCTCAGTCTCAATGTCAATCTTCTCAAGCAGTGGAAATGTCCCAAACAGCTTCGCCAGATCAGGGAGCGTGTTATGCTCTTTATGCTCTAAGCCTTCATCGATATCGGTCCGCGGGTCTTCCATTTCCTCCACCTCCACTGGGTTCTTAACTCCCATCATCTCCAAGCACCACTTCAGACCCCAATCTCTCGACCGAATACCCTCCCACCATCCTTGCCGCGTCCACTGAACGCCACGATGTTTCATTTCAAATTGGCAGACTCTCAACTCGGCAAGCCGGAGTCGCTCTCCGAGCCACGGGTGCTCCTCAAGCACCCCTCTGTTCACCGCAACACCCCCCACCACAGGCAGCACGTGATCCAACCTCAGCAAGACATTCACCGTCCGGACCGAGTTGGAAATCCATGGTCGTCGTGCCAAGATGTCAAAGATCGCGGCGGTCGACGAGAGACCCATCATGAAATCTCCCGAGAGTCTCAGAGACTGGACGCGTGCGCATACGATGGTGCTGAACTCGGCATGTATCTGATGACAGGTATACATAAGCTCGGAAGGAAACCGCATCTTCTGATATCTGACTTTCTTGCTGCTGATCTGGAGATCGAATTCCGGGTTGCGGAACCACGATGTCTGCCATTGTGTGAAGCCTGTTGGTCGCGGCGAGACCTTGCCGTTCGCATCTTCCAACAGTATTTCGTATACCATATTCCGGAGCTCAAGTGGGAAGTGAAGAAATGAGGCTGTGGGGTGTTGGGATGGATGTGAAATTGGCGCTTGCTCCATTGCTTCGGCTTCGTGCTGGAGATTCAGACAGGACAATATCGAAACAAAGATGGTAAGCTTTTGCTGTATCGTGTTTAGGTATCCTTCCAGTGAATAAATGTACAAGTGTACAAGTCCAAGTGAATAAGTGTGAGCGTAACGAGCGTCGAGCATGATGCCCCTGATCTATAGCAGCCTTGGGTCTTTAGGCAGGCACCGGAAGATCCCAGATCCATCACATATCCGAAGCAACGACTCGTCCTTGGTGTCCCAAAGTGGAGATAGGGCGAAGCCGACAAAGTAAATTCAGACTCCAATCAACGAAGCACATTTCAAAATATCACCACCCGAAGGATGCAGCAAGACTGTGACCCGGTGTCTTCTCTTGGGATCGACGAGTAGGTAGTCAAGTCTCAGCTGAGACTCCCGGCACACCAGGCTTAAGCGAAGCTTGTGCGTATTTGGTATGGTAATGAAGAGGGTGTGATAATAATCAGAAGTCTTGGGAAGTTCGGATGAGACGATCGTGGAGTCCAAAAAAAGCGATGTTACTGATTTGGTGAAGAAGCCTGGGCTGCAAGTCGCTTGCGAGGCTGTGAGAAAGTGGCAGTCCGTAAGGCTCAAGCTGTTCATTCACGTGCTGGGACGACTAGATGAGGTGGTCAGGGCCTGCCGAATGCAGATATCAGAGGGCTTCTGAATGAATATTAGGCACGAAGTGGCTGGTAGAAGCCCTTGAGGCTGTGTGCTAATGCAATGGCGTTGAAGTGTTCGCTTTGGGTGAAAACCTCCGCCCGTAGGCTTTGAGTGGCGTGGCTCACTGGATCTTGTGGAAATAAGGTGCATGAAACTGAAAGATGAAGGAGAGACGAGAGAACTTGAAATCTATATTGCCAGCAAACCTCAATTCTATTATCTACTTGCGCACTGTTAGAACCAACGCTCCTATTACGATCGGCAACGCGATGATTACCACTTTTCCTTCCATACCCAACTGGTGTGGCCCAAACATGTCTCTAACTCTGTATGAGATCCATCTGTCGTATACGCGTTGTTGGTCTGAACGCCAAAGCTCCCAAAATGATATCCCATTATCCCATGCCGTCTAAGTCGTCAAAGCACCGCCGGCCATTGCCATAAATCCATTAGAATCCAACAAGCTCTCACTAGCCACATAACTGAATCCTCCGAACGGGTTCTCGTTCCCGACGCCATCATTCACCGTCGCACTCCAAGGGGACTTCTGACTCGTAAGGACAGGGCTGAGCGCTAGATCTGTGAAGTCGGCACTGAAGTTCTCCGCCAACTCGGGATCCGTGATCAAGGGCTGAATGGGGGCCTCTACTTCCCTCTTAGCGAGCGCCTTCCAATCGATCCTGCGGAAGAAGCGGTGCTTTTTGATTGTGAGGAGATCTTTGGGCATGTTTCCGCCGAGACGCTTGGTGGGTTCCTTTCGGAGGAGTCGTGTGAGGAGATCTTTCGCGTCAGGGCCGAGAAAGTATGGCATAACCAGTTTCTGCTTGACGATCTTCTCCTGAATCTTTGCGTGATTCTGGCCTTGGAATGGCGGAGCTCCAGTCAAGAGATCGAAGCCTAGCGCACCGAAGGACCACCAGTCCACCGCCATCCCGTATTTCTGTCCCTGTACCACTTCCGGCGCCATGTATTCGACCGTTCCAAGCATGCTGTTGCATTTGTCATTCTCGTCCACAGCCACTTTTGAGAGCCCAAAGTCGGTAAGGAGCAGATGGCCTTCGGAATCGAGGAGGCAGTTCTCAGGCTTGAGATCGCGGTAGATGACGCCGAGGTTTCGATGTAGGTGTTCGAGTGCAAGGACCATCTCGGCCATGTAGAAGGAAGCGACTTCTTCGGTGAACATGCGTTCCTGTGCCAAATGGGTGAACAACTCTCCCCCTTGTGCGTATTCGAGGATCAAATATAGCTTCTCGTGGTCTTGAAAGGCGTAGAATAGTTTGACGACAAAGGGATGGCGATTGACGCTCTCAAGGATGCTGCGCTCGGTCTTGGTTTGTTCAACAAGTCGCTTGTGTACCGTCAGGGAGGCCTTCTTGAATTGCTTCTGCGCGAAAAGACGGCCTGTAGTCTGCTGCTTCACGAGTAAGACCGTCCCAAATGTTCCCTTCCCAAGACATCTGAGAGGCTCAAAATCCGTGGCTGCCATCTTGCGCGAAGGGTTCAACCCTCCTTCGATCGCTCCGTAGACGTGCTTTTCGCGCAAGCTCTCCGACACAAAATCACACTCGAGGGGAACTTCATAGCTGGTGATGTCGGACTGTTCATCATCGCTGAATCCGTCCGAGGTACCAGTGCTGCTCTGGGGTTGCGACCTGAGCTGGCTTCTGCTGCGCACGAATGAGCTGGATCGGGAAAGATCACTTTCGAGATTGAGCGTATCCAGCTGCAGCTTCAACTTGCTGATTCCCCAAGACCTGGTGAGGAAGTGGATCGTAGCATCGGACTACTATTCGCGCTGACCACATCATGTATCTTAGACTTTCTGCGCGACGCTGCCTGGTTGCCATAGTCCGAATCTTCGTCTCCGGATCCAGGACGAGGAGTATGAAAGCCTCGAACAGTCGTCAAGGCGGGCGCCATTGCACTCTTCATGGGGGGCGATCTAGTCAAGGCGCGCGGTGTTCCTGTGCCTTTTCGCGGATCTGGGATCGATAGTTGCGGTGGTCGTGGTTATCTGCTGGTCTCATTTGGTCGTCGATGGACATGAAGGGAATTGTATTACTTTTTTCGAGATGCATTGGTTGGTTTGGATTATTGATGGTGTTTTGGGTGGATGTACCTGGAGAGGTTGGAAGGGAGAAAGGAAAGGGGAGGGAGAGTAGAAAAGTTACAGTCTGGCTCGCCATCGTGTGGGCTAGTGGGCGCTGACTGGGCTGGGCTGGCCTCCCGTACTGTAAGCCGCCGCTAGCAAACTTAAACTTCCAAACCAAGCTTGGGGGTGATGCCGAGGGTGCATTGTGATTCTGTCTATCTCCTTTGAAAAGGCCCGAGTTATTGCTTATTGTTTCTTTTTACCGTTGTCTCCATTCTATATTTCAGAGTTCTAAAACCCAATGGCCAGAGTTGGCAAAAGAGGCCCAATAAAGGGTTCACATGACACATGCTGACGCTGCTTGTGTCTGACCAAGACCATGTCTGTCAGGTTCCATTGGAGAAAGCTGCGCTTGTAATTGAAAATTTATTTACAGAGAGTCCTGTCCTAATAAAATGATGTCTTCGAAGAACCTGATTTTGTTCTCTTTGCTTGACTATGCGCAACATCTGCTTTTGGTACCTCCATCTTCGTAGGACATTCGGACTATCGCCTCTCAACTCCATCTTAACACCCAGTCACGGCTCCATGCACCAGCAAATGTAACATTGCTCAACCCCTTGATATCTAGCACCTTACTTGTATCGTTGTATGTCCACCCAGTCGAAATACTGGCGTTATTCAACGTCACCCTGCTGATCGAGGACTGAACACCCAAGATTGTCACATTGGCCAACGGGTTAGTATCGACGTATGCGCCTTTGCCGGCGGCATGTAGTGCTCCATGAGTCAATGAGAACTATGATCTGTCAGCAAGAATGCAAGTATCTAGAGTAAAAGAACTCACCTGGACCAAACGTGTTGCATTGGGCACCAAACTCTCGCCATCATCCATATACAGCTGCCCCTTCGCATTACCCCCCTTACCGATAGCCGCAATTAGTCCCCATGGGTTACTTCTGCTCGCCTTGGTCGTCATTCCCGGCTCCTGTGTAGGTAGGACACTTCCACCACGCAGATAGACTGGGATGTGCCCAAGCGGAGCATCGATAGTGATGTTCTGACCTGGTGCAGCGGTGATCGCAGACTGGTTGTACCAATCGTACCAAACCTCTCCATCAGCAACCCCAGGAAACACACCACCGACGGAAGTGGCACCTTGAGCCAGAACTGGAGTGACCATCAGAGAATCTCCGAGGAGAAATTGGCGGTCTGCAGCCGCGAGAGTGGGGTCATTGGGAAACTCCCAAGCTAAGGCTCTCATGACAGTTGAGCCTGTCGAGTGGGCAAGATAGAAGGTTGTGTAGATGTAAGGAAGTAAAGTGTATCGGATTTGCATGGCAACCTTGGATGCTTCGGCTACAGAGGCCCACCTGAAAGGTTCTTGCGGAATGGCGGAGAGCGTGTTGTGGTTTCGATAGAATGGGAAGAATGCTGAGAGTTGCATCCAGCGGTTGCAGAGCTCCTCATCTGTGTTGCCGTTGAACCCGCAAGTGTCAACTCCAAACATTGGGATTCCGAACAAGGAGAATGACAATGCTTGAGGTATAGAGAAGAACATGTATGCCCATAGAGAGGTGTTGTCTCCACCCCAGTGCCCTGCCCATCTTCCTGATCCCGCGAATGTGGAGCGGCCAATGATGAAAGGTCGTTTGCCTGGGAAGACACCAAGAAGTGCGTGGTAAGTTGCGTTGAGGATTTGGTGGCCGAAGAGGTTGTGATAATCGTATTCAACGGTTCCGCCGTGGTGAGTAGCGTTTGGACTGACAGCGTGAACATCGAGGGCTCCATTGATGTTGTTCAGCACATATGGAGGATACTCCAGCGATCGGACGTTGGGTGTAGGGGTTGTCCGAATATAAGTCGTAGATGTCGACGCGGGAGCAGGACCTGCAGCAACTGAAGCAGAAGAGGCCTGGGCAACAGACGCGGAAGATGCGGAGGCATACTCGGTAGTATTGGTGATGTTGAAACCCTCGGGATATGTGTAAATGATATTTCCAGGCTCCCCAGGAAGTTGAAAGCCGGGGTGTACAGGGTTCATGGTGAGATTGTCACTTCCGCAAGAACCAACGCAGAATGATGATACTTCGCTCATGTCGATCCAAATTCCGTCAAAATGAACATTCGTGTACCATCTCTCCACCTCGTCGGACCACCACTCAAAAGCACCCGTGCCATTTAAAACGGATCCAATCCAGTCGGGAAAGACCGTGTAACCGGGCCATACCTCTCCGATGTACAAACTACCATCAGGATTTAGCATGAAGCTGTCCGTTGCATTCCCACGGTCGAAGATTGGATCTGATACGTTTATGGTCAGTATATTCAGTCAGACAGTCTGGACGTCAAAACAAAAATTTGGTCTGAGACATTCAGGGGTCTAAAGCTCAGAACATGTGTGACACGGGAAGCAATACTCTAAGAACTGAAGGAACTCACAAGCATCGCTGGCGTTTTCAGGGTTTGGAACATAGATTGCTGAGTCGACAATTGGAATGTAATGTTGTCCATTAGCGTGGAGTTGCGAGAGAAACTTTGCTCCTTCAGCATAGCCAAATCGACCCTGATCGTTCTCGAAGTCCCTGTACTGATTCATGTAATCGATATCAGTCCTACTCAGTCAGTAGAGCTCTCATTATGAGCAGATTAAACCCACCATATGTTCTCAAGAGGTATTCCAAAGCTAGCGAATGAATCAACCACCTCTTGAAGCTCTGTCCAATTGGTGTATCCCCATCTGCATTGATGGTATCCGAACGTGAAATACTGTTGCATGGCAGGCAGGCCAGTAGTACTCGTTTGATAGGCTTTTGTGACCTCTTTCTGAGTTGGCCCGGCATAGAAATAGAGGTCGATGCTGCCGCCAAGGGTTCGCCACGTGATATTGGAGGGTCTCATCAAGACCTCCTGGCCATGTGAGTTTCGCATGTAAACTCCATGAGAGTATGAAACGTATTTGGCTGTTGGGTCTGTAGCATTGGGAGCGTAGGTCAGATTACCGGTTTTCTCATCCTTCTCAAAGTATCGGGTATCCAGAAAGAAAGTGTGATCGCCGTAAATGTTGTAATCAATAGGATCCCCAACATCTGCGGCCCAAAAGGTACGAGTGAAATTGTTGCCCATCCGGAGACCGTGAATAACTTCACCCAAGCCATAAAGATTGTAGTTCTCTGGCAGAGAGCTTGAAAATTCAATGAATTGGTTTTCAAAGACCAATTGGCTTCCAGTAGTCGAGAAGAGTACATCCCCAGTGGACTGACGAATGACTGTGAAGGAGAAATTCGGATCATTGCTCCAGGCAAACTTCAAATCATTGTCTTGTAAGCTAGAATTTCCATGCGCATCGATCGTTGGTTTTGGGACAAGGGCTTCCGGAAGAACAAACCAAGAGCTATTGGAAGAATCTACGTATGTTGGGGTGATCTCAACTGCGTGCGAATGGAAGTCAGCGAGTCAGAGTCTGATACCTAATCGCTCATATAGTTGACCGATCAGGAGGCAAGCAGCTCCCAGAATGACCTGGATGAAAAAAACAGCGTAAAAATTCTCTCACCATGGAGCCGGTCATCGGATTGATATTCCACCGTTAAGCTCAATGCATCGACATCAGTACCATAGACGTTGCACGCAGTTCCCGCAAGGCTCAGATCTGCTGTCAGGCCGGACGTGGTCTGTTTGACATTGGAAGCTTTATATCCAGGGCAAACTTCCTGAGCATTGACTGCTTGAGGGTCATTGATATTCGGAATCAAGGGGACACTGGCGTCTGCCGAGGCTGGGACGGTAAAAATAGATCTAAAACTTGTTGTGGTAGGAGATTGCGATGACACTGGGCGGACAAGCGCACCGACAAACGCGCCCACCGAGAGGAGTGTTCTACCCAGCATGCTTTGTTTGCTGTATGTAGGAAATTCCGTGGCAAGTACGGAGGAGGTAAAGAAGAGTGCCCCAGAAGAAAAGACTTAACAGCGACCACGTGAAGAGTTAGTCGAGGAAAGTGGGACATATCTCCAGAAAACAACCTGATTTCTCCAGTCTGTACTGTATAAACTTGAGATATGAGTTCGCCTCCGCACTTGCGCTCCATGCCCCGCACTGACTCCTGGGGAGAGTGGAGAGGAACAAAGAAGGACCGATGACATGCATTGGGCAGTGACGAAACAGACCGGGTCTCTGCAGTAGCTATGGTTCAATGAGGCGAAAGTAAGAAGCAATTGAGCCGAGTCGGCGAAATTCCCAACTTTTATGTAGATCGGCATGGATTAATCGTCGAATCGCTTACGGGCCTCATGCGTCGTCGTACTTATGCCCGTAAGCGAGCCGAGGAGTACTGTAGATGTGATGCTCATGGCAGAGTCGGATGAGGGATCACGACGTCGCTTCCCTGATTCCCTTGTTGCTTCTTCGGAGAATTGCTTCAAAGTCTACGCGAGATTACAGTAGTAGCTGTTGGATTTCGGAGCAGCAGCCAATGAAGGGGGTCTATGTCGAGCCCTACCATCAACTCGCCCTAGTGTAATGTTCCGACAGAGAAACGGCAATCACTAGCTTGATGAGGCTCAAGAGTCAAGCCTCAAGGGTATGCGATACTCAAGAACAAGAAGAGAATCATTATTTCCAGCGAGAATCGAGGCGGTAAGTAGCGTGCTCTTGAGTGGGGTGAGCCAAGACAAGCGTAGCGAAGGATGGTACGATGTTGGGAGCCGTACGAGGGGTATATCAGAGCAATGAGGGGCAAAAGACAAACCTGGAGTGTGGTGGAAAGTGGGGTTCGACTCGTGAATTGAGGTGGGTGAACTCCACCCCACAGCAGCCTCCATTTCGATCCCGATTTCCCGATCAATGCCTCTTCTCAGTCTCACCCACCTCCTACGACCTACTATATCAAAGTATAGTGAGACATTTCGCGGTCGCTGTATTTGACATTAATCTCTTGAACTTGCAGATACTACCCCTTCATACTTTCCTTTTTATACAGTAAATGCCTTTGGCAATAGCAACTGATTGGTAGAACAACGTTCCAAATTCTTCATGATTCGGATATTTTGAATCATTGCTATCATCGTATCCGAACTGATATATCTCTGGAATCTCCCCGAGTCCCAATCGAACGTAACTATAATCAAACAGTCAAATAAGTTTTGCCGGCCCGTTGACTTTCTCAAATGTCTTCTCAAAAGCGCTCATGAAGGCAAACAACCGATCTTCTCTACCTTCCTTAGCTAGCAAAAAGAGCCCAAATGGAGACCCGTCCTCCAAATTCCCCAATGGCACAGTTGCGATAGGATACCCTAGACGGTCAGAATCGGTCTTTGCGTATTCGGTCCTGTTCTCCCAGCCAAGCAACGGCGAGTGGAGCAATACAATAGAGTAAGAAATAAGGACAGCCCCACCTGTATAAGCCGCGATAATCACTAGGTCCCCATCAGAATTTGTCACAATTACATCAAGCTCATTCTCGTCAAAGACTTTGTCGATTCCCCCTACCCCTATGAGTTGTTTGATGGATTGGTACGCTGTCTCAGATTCTTCATCAGAGAGTAAGTCGGCTTAGCTTTTATAAAGCTCTGTTTGGTCGGGATGTGCTATAAAGCATTAGTATTGCAAGGTGAGAAACATTCTAACTACTGACGCTCAGGTAAAGCCAGTGTGGAATGTGTTTCATTAAAATTGATGATGTCGTCTAGATTGCGGATATTTGGACCCTGAAATCCAGAGCAGAATTCCATCAGGACGTGTTTGAACTCATGGTCTGCCAAGGATTAATGGTGCAATCTGAACCCGGCCTAGGATCTTGATCAGAAGCAAGTGCTCACAGAGGATCTTTCTAAATTTGATACCATTATGTTCCAACGCCGAAATTGGAGGCATCGTAATAGGGTACTGAGCATATCCACCAAGTTCGTTTATCCTCGCAGATACTCCCCGAGCTGAATCATATTAGTCCGCAACGACTCAAGGTTGGCTACACTCACAATATGAGAGGATGCCCATTTTGCCTTTTCCTCGCCTCCCCAGGTGGAGTCTGCAATCCCAACTCTTAACCCCTCCCAGCTACCCATCAAAGATCCTGCAAATGCGTCGACGGGAAGTTTTGCCCTTGCTTCAGGAGCCAATATCGTCTCTATCACGTGTGAGAGATCGAGTGGAGCCCTGGCCATGGCGCCCACGCCGTCAAACGATTTGGTACAACGGAAAACACCATCTGAGGATATAGTACGCAAAGTCGGTCGGATGCCGTACAAGCCTGCTTTGCTAGCTGGATATACGTTCGAGCCGCCCGTCTCGGTTCCAAGAGCGAGAGGGGCGAATCCGGCAGAGATTCCAACAGCTGAGCCAGAGGATGATCCGCCACAGAGCTATAAGACTGTTAACTAGGCGTCGAATACGATAAGCATACTGACTGATGCTAATCCTGGCTGTTTCGGACTCTTGTCGAATGATGTTGGGTCGTACGCCGATTTTGTCTGGCCTCCAAACGCTGACCATCCTGGAGTCATATCATCTGCCCTAGAAAAATTAGAATCTGACATGATCTCCCTGATGGGATACTCGTTACTTATGACTACAGAACTCCTAGCCAGTGTCAGTATGAGGGCGTCAGAGTATCAGTCTCACCGGTGGTTGAGGTGAACCTCGCTTACCGATAAATTAGCGGTCCCTAAGACGATTAACCCTTTCTCACGCAGCTATCCCTCGTTAAATCAGGGCTATCAGAGTTGGTAAATTTTTGCTTACTTGATTTATGACTGTTGCACTCTTCTTTGCCTTCTCGTTTGCGAAGCAATACGCCCCAACCGTGGTTTTCATCCCAATCTCCGGTCCCATCAAGAAAGCAATCCTATCAACTTATTGTATCAGTCCGCCAACTCTCTGACCAGCTTATTTCTTCTGCATTTACCGAACCTTTATAATGATGGGTAGTCCATGAAGGGGTCCCCTAACCCTTCCCTCTGCTCGCTCTTGGTCTAACTTCTCAGCCCATTTCTGAGCGAGCGTACCTGGCACAACCGTGATCTTTGCGTGGAGTTTTACTCCTGTATGATTATGCCTTGCAATTTGAGATAAATAGCTACTGGCTATTTCTACGCTGGTCGATGTGCCTTCTGTGAGCCGAGCTTGGAGATCGGACGCAGTAGCCGAAAGTACATCGAATGGAGCAGTAGTTGAAACCATAATTGATGAAATGATGAGCGACAATCAAACAGATATTTTGTCAACAGATTCGAGTAAGCGGTGAATGTATGCTCGACTGGAAGCTAATTGAACTACTTGTACATTACCTTCACTGATTATCAGCAATGGTGACTCACGATGTCGCGATTCTGTCCTCGCCAAAAACCGGGGCGTGAACCCGGCGCCACGAACCATGACCCAAATATCGGTAAAGGAGACACATCGAGTCCGTAATATCCTCAGGCTGGGCATTCATGTCCTTCATGCTGATGGAATAGGATCATGCTCTTTGTTTTGTAGGTGATGCACCTCTCCTTACCACCCCTTACTTGCTCTTTAACCAAGGCTAATATCTTGACTCCACATGTTACATGCTGTCTGATACAGAAGATGAATGGTGGGAGAGGAGAGGATAGGTGGGGGGTTTCCTCTTCGGATAAATTGCCCTGCCGTGTCTGTGGGGCACCAAGGCTTCGGGACCAGTAGATTGACTATCTTGTTTAAATATGGCCGCTGTCTTACGCAGCGGAACCAGCATCTGCTTTCTCTAGTTATGAGAAAGAATCAACAACAAACATGATCAACCTAATCATTTTTTCTTCTGGCTTCGCAATATCGCTGTTTGCTGTCGCACGAATCCTTCGTACAAGATCGCTGCTGAATAAGTTCAACGGCCCTTTCCTAGCATCAATCACAGATCTTTGGAAAGCTTGGTACGTGCTAAGACACTCGCAACAGCCAATGTATGTCGATGTACATAATAAATATGGCGATGTTGTCCGTATCGGGCCCAAGGAACTTTCATTCTCTGATCCGGCTGCTCTGGTTGATATTTATGGAGACCATGGAACTACTCAAAAGGTATCATCAGCACGAAATGCTTGCTTGAGCGAATGGAACGTCGACTAATATCTATGGGCGCAGTCTAATGCATATGGGGCAATGGCTGGACCTTCAGATGAACTCTTTACCAGTCTAGACACAGAATGGCATAATCGCGAACGGAGCGTCGTCTCTTCCGCCTATTCTAATTCCGAAGGGCTGCATGAGCGTGTAGTAGATGAGAATATTAACCGGCTCATCCAGCATTTAAACAGACTCATTTCGAATCAAGGCCTTGAAGCAAATATCAAGATCATGGAGTGCATGACGTTTTTCGACATGGGAGTACTTTACGAGAGAAATTTGGGAAAACAGGTTGGTTTCGTCGAAGAGGGAAGAGATGTCAATGGTATTATTTCTAGTATTGACAGCATGCTGTCAATACCAATATTACTGGCAAGTATGGGGGTTTCTGAATAATAAGATGTTATCCTAATGGAATGATAGTCGTTCCGTGCCCCAATCCTAGATCGACTAAGGAAAAGCCCCCCTTTGTTATGGCCTTGCAAACATCTATGGTCTGATGGACAAGATGCGTACTCTGATATTGTGGAGAAAGATTATGCCGTGTACCTTGACGCACAAAAACCTCAGAACTATGGGGACGAACGGGTAGAAACATTGACAGATGCATTTCTCAAAATTAAACAGTCCGGATTCAACCCCAAACCTCATAGTACCATGCTCTTTGCCGCAGCCGGTAGGGCTAAGTAAGTCAAGCATCCCTACGACGTTGGAATGCTAATTCAACATGCAGCGCAACGGTGTTAAGCTTTATTTTTGAAGATCTGCTCAACAACCCACACTGTTATCAAAAACTGCAAAAAGAGCTCGACACTCTAAGCCCCACGAACAATCTCATCCCATATGCTATAGCAAGAAAGCTTCCATATTTGAACGCAGTGATCTTCGAGTCCATGAGATGCCACACGATCTCGCGGCTACCCTGGTTACGGAAAACACCCGAGGGTGGTCTTTGGATCAGCGGTCGCTGGGTGCCACCCGGGATTGACGTTAGCATTTGTGCATCTGCCGTGTACTCAAACAAAAGAGTATTCGGAAATGACGCCAATACCTTTAACCCGGAACGATGGTTGGATAAAGAGAAGGCGAAAAAAATGCGGAAGACTATGAAGAGATTCGGGATGAAGCCATATACTTGTCCTGGCAAGCATTTTGCCTTGATAGAGATCTTCAAGTTGGTACCAACTCTTTTAAGAGAGTTTGTGGTGAGTCTACCACCCTAACAAAGTTAAAGCGCTGACAGATGTATAGTTTGATCTGGTAGAACCAAGGAGGACATCGACCCTTGCAGGAGGAGTATTTGCTTTTCCTACCAACTTGATCACGACGATAACAAAGCACAACGTTAAAGGAGTAGGTTCACAGTCCGTAGAGTCATGATAGTAATCAATTTGCGGCAGGGGTCAGGAAAAATTGAGGGTGTGAGCCCCATAGTGTTTGTTTGACTGCCTTGCAGGAAGGAGCATGGATTGTTCGACCACTAATGATTATGCGTGATATGGCTCAAGAGTCAAGACTTAAGGGTATCAGATCTCAAGAAAACTATCGTTATTATTCCAGCGAGACCGAGGCAGTAAGTTGCAGGCTCTGGAGTATGAAGGGTAGGGTGCGCCAAGATAAGCGTAGCGAAGGATAGCACTTTAGGGGCCGTACAAGGAGCAGAGCAATAAGGGGCAAAAGATAAACATGGAGGTAGTTGAAAGTGGGATTTCACTCGTGAATAAGGGTTATATGGGCTTTTTAAAGCCTTTGAAAGGGCCCGTGAGGTACTACATCCACGAGTATTATTCTTATTTCTCAACAATAAAAACAGATTGTTCGTAGAGCGTCTGTTTAGTATTCCAATATCCAAGGGCATGATCATTTTTGCTTAGATCCGGACTCAACTCTGTTCAACCCTGAGCCATAATGTGATGTAAAGTCACAAGCTTGGAATTGAACATTGTAAAATAATAGTAGAAGAGTGGCATATGCAGTGCCATGTTCAGCTCTACATACAAGGCAAGCAACTACAGACAGCCGGAATTATATTCTCTTTTACTGTGTCTTTGTTCATCAGACCTCGAAAACCAGTCTTAATGAAGACGCTCTCTCTTCTCGCCCTCATCTAGTAACAGATTTCTGGGGTCCTCGTAATCCACCCAGCCTAGCCATGGCATTGAAACATTGTAGCCGACAATCCCCTGTAGAGTCCTGTCATATTGCTTCAGACTTTTTAATGAGTTTGCCAGAAACTGATTTTCTTCCTAGATCAATAATATGTCAGCACTATTCGATCTATCGTACCACGAGCACAATAGGTATAAATAAGCTTAAATTCTATTACCTGTCGGAAAATACCCTTGGTCATAAAACAGCTAAAGACCAAACGCTCCTGATCAATCGTAGTATTTGCGCTCCCACCGTGGTACGCGCTGGCTAACATCATGAAACCATCTCCGGGCTCCAGTTCTGCGTAGTAGCACAATTCCTCATTGGGCGGCTGCGTTATAGGCCAGAGGTGACTGCGTGGGATGAATCTAGTCGCCCCATTCGCCTTGGTCGTCTTTTTCCCAGCAACAAAGAAACCGAGAGCACAATCCCGTCCGATGGTATAATCTTCATGCGAAGCAAGGCTGGGCAGTTCGTTGTGGAAATTCTGGTCATCTCGATGTAACTCTTGCCGAGCCGCGCCTGGTGCGATAGAAAAGACAATGGTGTTGTTGACTTGTGGTGGCGATACACTTACCTCAAGCTTTTGCCCGAGGTAATGCTTGTGGGTTGAGGTCAAGAGGGTATTGCTGACAGTCTGGTACAAGCTGTTGCCCAGCACTGACTTCGTAAACCTGGGCGACTTCTCAACTAGTCCCGTGACTCTGCGAGTCTCAGGCGGAAAAAACTCGCCTTCCCATGGCTGGTCTTTCAGGATATGTGGTCTGACATCGCGAGTGATCTCTGCAATGTGGTCTGGACTAACGATACCACGTATAACGCAACCTCCGTTCTTTATCAACGATTTTGTAACTTTCTCGGGGGTAGCAGTCCGAGAGTCAAAGATATCCACCACAGCAGCTCTGGAGTCTTTGGCGAGGTGCACTGGAAAGCCTTCCACTGGCTTATCAGCGTGTGGCTCCTGTGATTTGCTGGGTGACATTTCAATGATTCAAATGCGTCGCAGCGGCTATCGTGGGTCGCAGTTCTGGAACAGGTAGATAGCTTTCCTGTAATCTGGGCTCCAGAGATAATGAACGAAGCGCTTGGTGAGCGTGTTAGAGATCTGGATATTTCGACGAGTCTTGTCAAGTCAAATTTGTCGAGCTTATCTTATCAGAGTCGAGTATTTGTACTGTATGCCAGGTCGAAAAGTCGTATAAGTGACCTGATCATTCATCGCTCATTCAAGTCTTTAGTTACATTCCTAGCTGCTCACAGTTTTAGAGTGAGTTCTTTCGAGTAAAGCGGAGTCCATTGGGGCTCTGTTTTGCATGGCCTACGGCGACTATGGCTCGCGGGATTGAACATCTATCCCAAGGGGCCGCGGAATCGCCGAGCAGGCGCCGAGCTGTGGATGAACACAACGTTCATCCCCCACGTTTGCGTTTGGGGCACCCGTTAATCGGCCATGTTCGGTGCCACCTCCTCTTTTCTTAGCGTGCTCTATCTCATCTCCCTTGGATCGTCAACGCCTGCAACGGCTGCAGTGCAAATCCCACCTTTGTGAATCCCCTTTCCCACCCATCATTAGGATTTCTCCTCTACATTGTGTATCGCTTGTTTCGCAACAATCATACCGGGCAGACGGAAGAATTAAGATCTCAATGGATTGGCTTGAGGCCGGATACTCATGGGTTTCGTTGTGTTTCAATGCCCAATCTCTTGCTTGATAAGCGTAGCGAGCCTCTGCGAATGTGGTTGCAGGAGAGTCTAGTAGCTTTGCGGCAATAAAGTGCTCTTATAAAGACAGTGAACGATTGAAGGACCAGAATAAGAACTTAAGAACTGGAATAGATAGTGAGAGGTATTATCCCGAGTAGTAGAGCATGATAGATTGGGAAAGAGTCAAATGGCCTCTATGTATTAGGTCTAGATGGCAAACGAGTTGGAGTAGCAAAGAAATAGCAATTTAAGTAAAGTTGTTATCTTTGCTCTGTGGAACTAATTATGCCTTGTCCATTTGAATTGATTAACGTACTCTAAGTATGGATGCAGCTCGGCCATTTTCACTTAACCTTAGAGTTGAAAAAGATTACGAGTAAAAGGCCTGGTCTCGGACAATCAAGGGTTAATCGTAAGTGGATTCATATTAAGACTATCTATTTCTCATCTTTAGGTGGTTTGATTAAAACTATTTGATTCCAAAACTCCACGTCAAGCAGTCTCTTCATCCAAAGACTGTATATACTTCAGCGCTGGTCAGCATAGCACCGTTATATAATGTAGCGTCTACTGTAAGCCGACACCGGTTTCCTACCCACCTATCATGGATTTACACACCCGACCGAGGAGACTATCATGATAATCAAATGCACCTTCATTGGTTCGCGCATCTTGGGAAAGACTATGCGGGGTAAGCTAGAGCTATTCGGTAGCTGGTTATCTTGGTAGCGCATTTTTCCTCAAATCAGGTTCAATCAATAATCCCCATCAGCTGTGCTATATAAAACATGTACCGGCAGCATGGGTTACTAGCAAATGTACCTTATTGCTACTTCAATCCGAACCGATTGGGACATCCAATGAGTATGACTTCGATTCCACCGAGAAAAGGTAAATAATTCTAATGCTCGATGTCGTGGTTCAATGCTCAATGCTACGCAGAGCCTTCACGCGCATGCAAAAATTGCCATACTCGAAAGATCAAATGTGATCTTACAACACACAAGGCCTCAGCCTGCTCAAACTGCCGGTCGCTCAACCTCGCCTGTCGCGAACACCAACCACGGAGGAGACAGATTCGAGCGTTATCGAGAGATGACAATGCTCCTCTTTCATCAAATCACTCATCGATTGAGGCCTCGCCGGAAAACGTCTCGTCGGTCGAACACCGCGATGCCTACGAAAGATATGCCACGCTTGGCCCCGGTGATGATCGCCCCATTCAGATCAAAATGGCAGGCAATACGTCGTTCAAGGACTTGAGTAGGGACGACTCCGTTCTCCTTTCGTTTCTTACCCAGAACTTCGAGGAGTGCCAGGCCATCGAAGAATATCAAGTCACGTTCGTTGATGATGCCAGCCCTAGTAGGTTTCTCGGGCCAGAGTTAGGCTCTGAAGGATTCGAGAAAGATGTGTACCACTATAGAGATGCACCGTTCGTGAGACGGGTCGCTGGAAGCATTCCAAAATCTATCACTGCCGCCGAAATCTCAACACTCTCATCCTACGGCTCATTCACTCTACCTAGTCGCCACATCATAAGTGTTTTTACTCAGTCCTTCTTCGACAGAGTGTATCCTATTTTTCCCATTATCGATGAAAGCAAGACTCTCGACCATCTAAACTCTATACTAGGTGGCAATGTGCAGCAACCAATAGTGCCATTGTTGTTGTTACAAACGATATTGTTGGCTGGCGCTGCTTTTTTTCGCAATGAAAAACTAGCTTTGCCGCAAGATGAGATTCTAGCACGCCTACATGGACGTGCGAAAACATTAATCAATGTTGGTTTCGAGCAGGATCGTCTTACCCTTGTGCAAGTGTATCTGCTATTGAGCACTTACAACTCTGACTCTAACGACGATACTCTTCATAATGGGTGGCTGCCAGTGGGAAGTGCTGTACGAATAGCTCAGGGCCTTGGCATGCACCGCAATCTGGGAAGAGCAAAAGCCAGCATGAGCATGAGAAGGCAATGGAAGAGGATATGGTGGACTCTGTTTCTGCACGACACCATGGTCTCCTTCTCTTGGGGACGACCACGCGCCATGTTTGTCCTGTATCCCATTTCTTACGCTCATTGATGCTAATCCGTATATTCAGTCATGTAGCTGACTTCGATGTCACCGAACTCACCGAAGAAGACCTTCTCTCTACCAGGCCGGGCGCTCTTCCCCGGACAGAGCATACGCATGTTTTCCTGTCACTCTGCAATCTCAGTATTATTCTCACAGAGTGGATGGACATGTCACGTCCGAGGGGAATCCCATCAGAACAAAACGCGGGCGGCTTCGAGAAGCTCTTGCGTAAGCTCCTTGATTGGCACGACGGTCTCCATGCAATGCTGAGAGAGCCACAAGGGGGACATTACACCCTGTGGACCGCGACAATCCATGTCACCTACCATGCCGCACTTATCAGGTTCACTGAAAAAGTGCACCAAAATCGCACAATGGTATTGCGGTCAGCCCAAAGTATATTGAGTATATGCAGAAGCCTTGACCAGCAAAATCTGCTAGAATCAATATGGAACCATGGTGTCTTCGCTATGATGCTAGCTGCAGCACGATTTGCTCGCGAACTCATCGATGTGGATAATGATTCAAGCCTCCGAGGGTTCACGAGCTTGCAGGAAATCCTGCCATTGTTTGTTCGTCTCACGCCACGTTCATCCATGGCGAGTCAAAATGTAATATTGTACTCCGCGCTATTGGAGAAGAAGGTTGAAGCGATGAAAGTGGGCGTTGATATTCGTACTCATATGGGTCTCAAGAGTAAGACCCTGTCGCATGATTCAGATCTTTGGGGATGGATGATGAGTGAGGCGGCAATCGATTCATCGATGGAATTATATGATCTCCCTAACGATTTTCTGGCCTCGCTGCCGATTGATCCTTCCATCATACCAGGTCATAGCTCGCAATATTAGCGATTGATATTGGGTCTTCACCTCCATCATCGAAATGATATCCACCCGCAGCTATACAATTCTTGTCTTCATGTCTGGCTCTGTTCTCGCACATTCGAACGAAATGCTGGTTGTGCCTCGCACTCCTCGCACAATCGACCCTTTGTCCAAAATGGTTCGTTGCGCTGTCTCGCTCGTCTTCCTGCGTTCAGGCATTCCAACGTGGAATTATAGTCGTAAAGTAACTGCTCCAAACCTACGCACCGCTCATGATTTGGTAGAACTACTTGATACCACTACTCCACGCCCACTCAGCTGCCGTTATCTATGAAACGCCGTGACTGGCCGGTCATGAATGGGGGGAGAAGGGGGGGGAAGCGGATCCACTCTCCTCCAATCAACGTGCACGACTATGCCTCTAGAACGAAGCCCCAGCCACTCTTTACTTCCCTCACTTTGCTTTCGGAACGATTCTTTTAATATCTAGGCGAGTTCTTCATCCCTCGGTCCTTTAACGGAACGCGAGGGAGGATAGCCATGTATTCTTCTCAATAGAATGTTCAATTTAAACCTTCATACGGTATGGGGTCTTCGGATACTTCACATATAAGAATACGCTCCTTTCACGGAATCCTCATTTCTTCAAGTACTCTTCAAATTTAACCCATCGCATTCAGTATTCCCTTTACCTTCTACACCGAACAGTATGTCAGCCACCCAGTTTTTCCAGCCCGAAGGACTCATTGGCGAAGCCTGCCAAAGGACCGGATTTTCAAACGCAGCCGTCCTCCCAGCCAATGCAAAACTCGTGGTTACTGCAGGTCAAGCAGGGATGGATCTGGGAACTGGGAAGCTCGTAGTCAGCTCAGATGCTGCTCAGATTGAGGCTGCATTTGACTGCGTCGATGCCAGTCTTAAAGCTGCGGGTGTATCCGATGGTCTTGCTTCCGCGCATAAAATGGTTAGCTACATGATCGATTGTCGGAACGAGCCTCTCATGATGGAAATTTGGAGGAGAAGATATCCAAACAGGCGCCCAACTTGGACTTGCATTGGTGTCTCGAACATGTGTGCGCAAGGAATGATCGTTGAGATTCAAGGCGAGGCTGTCTTGTCTTATTAGGGATGGTCATGGGGGATAGATTTGGTGTTGACTCTAGGCTGTATTCGAGGGTCGGGGTGATGTACTTGTACAAGTATGCATAGAACGAGGGGAGAATATTACAACCAATTTGACGTTCACGTGAGAGATGAATAAAAGGGCAGTTTTATTTCCATATGTGATTTATGCTGTGCTGTTTTCAGGTGCCGAGTTCAAGTGCTGCATCGTGTAGCACGACTCGCTAGAAGCTCCACGCTCGCAGAATCTAGGAAAATCTTTGATATTATATAGTAGTATTCGGGTTAAATTTATTTTCGCGATTTTTCCCGTGTGCCCGCACTACTAAAAATTTGAGCCCCAAATTTACTTAAACTAGTGATAACTCTATAACGCAACGCTTAATTAAGTCGGTATATGGCTTAAAATACTCCTATTAATTAATACTTTCTAACCCTTAAAAGAATAGGTTTAATATATAGTTATTCCCTTACCGTCGTAGTAAAAGCCTCGATCCGGATATACCTTGTACGTAATATAGATAAACCTAATTAGAATAGAATTACAATTGCGTTTGATATTATTACGGTCACAATACGCAATATATATAAGAAGATAAAGCAAGAGATAGTATTTAGAGAAGCTATTAATCGCAATATACTTAGTCCCCCTCTTACCTTAATTGCGGAAATAGTTAAGTCGGTAGCTTACTTAATAAGTATTATACTAGTTATATATTAAGACGAAATCGCCGAATTTCTTTATAATATATACGCTATTCGAGTCATTTAACCCACTATATTAAAACTATTAAAACGTATTGATATTACACGCAAGAAGTTAAGTGTAAAGCTAAAGTAAAGAAGTAAAGAACTTCGATTTAATTATTAATATTAACTCCGTATATTCTAGGTAGACTAACTAGTATATATCGACGAGTATAAGAGTAATAATCGAACTAGAAATCGTCGATTTGGGTACTCTTAATGTAATATACGTATAGTAGTAGAAGAGTAGTTAGTTAGAAAGAAGAGGGTTTAAGTACTACTTGTATATTCCCTTAAGGGGGTAATTGACTCTATATTATTCTATAGCTCTTATACTACTAATATATTTCGTTATTTTGTTATTAACGACCTTCTTAACGTTATAAACCTATTCTCAATAAAGTACTTAGTATTAATAATAGACAACGCTAAGTTTTATTATACTTACGTTAATAAGATCAAATATATATACTATACAAAGGGGGTTATTATATTCTTCTTATCTCTCTATTCTCTAGATTTTAACCCTATCGAAGAGTTCTTTAGTAAATTCAAGGCTTTTATTAAACGTACTTATTATATAAAACATCGTCGATTCGCGGATTACTAGGAATATATTATATAAGTAGTTAATTAAGTTAGAATAAGGGAAAAGGCAAAAGCAAATGCCCGCGGGTACTTTCGTTATACTAGAGTCCCTAACGTACTAGACAATTAAGTATAGTTTACTATACAAATACTAAGAAAGGAAGGGAAGAAACATTTAAGTATAATCCTTTACTTTAAGTGGGTTATTAGGTAAGGATATAGAGTTAGTAGGCGGGAAATTTCCGTCGGTTAGTTTATACTTATTATTTAATTAGTTTGAATAATTTAATTAAACTTTTATCAGATATCAATTCTTTATTTATTTAGTACTTTTAATACTTAATTTGAGTTTAATAAAATGCGTGGTTATTTAATTATTAAGACTTCCCTAAGTACAAAAATTAAAGAACCCTAAGTATATTACCCCCCTTAAAATACTTAACTAACTTACGAAATCGAATAAAGGTAAATAAGAGAAAGAGAAACCAAGTACTTTAATTAGTCGGAAAGAGTATTCCGTACTTAAATTCCCCGATTCAAACTCAAAAGAAAGTCCGTATTACCTCTAACCCTACTTACTTAGCCCTTATACTATTCTTTGAACTTAGAGACAATATCTCGAATAAAAAGGGCGACTCCCTTATTCTTAATAAGTATTACAATTAATTTTATATTGTCTCTAGCTTCTTTTAACTTAATTCTACTCTTAATAAATCGTAAGAGGGAATACTAAATATCTATAAGTCGGCGGGTCCTAACCTTATTAATAACCCACTTCGACTATTCTTTTTATAGCTTTTGATTTTGCCTCTTAAGTATAATAATCGATCGAAAAGGAAATAAAGGAGGCTAAGGAATTACTTCTTAAGTCGATAGTTATAATATTATTAGGGGATAGGGAAGTTGTGGCTAAGTAGTATTATATGCCGAATACCCAAATTAAAGGGGCCTAAAGGGGGGCTAGAAACCTATTAAATAATAGGGAAGAGAGTATACTAAACGTTGTTTAAGTAACTCAATCTTATATTTAAGCTTCTCTTATTTTATTTAATCGCGTAGGCGTTATAATTCGGCTTTAATTAAGGGAGTAGTCGTAATACTTATAGAAGTAATTAGAACCCCTCCCCTCTTACTTACCCCCTTTATCGTCGCCTTGTTTATATACTTAGAGATCTCTATAAACGTACGATTACTAAGAAATAATTTATTTATATTATTAATATAATATATTAACGCTTTGGCCTAGTTGCGTAAGTACTTGTCTTATAATATAAAGTGGGTTATAGGGTGGGTTTTTATAACGAAGTAGGCCTTCCCTATTCCCCTATTTAAGTATATATTATTATTATACTTCTAGAATTTTTATAAAGACTTTATTATATATTTTAATGCGTCGGCTTAATTGTCTAATCGACTCTTTATACTTAGTATCTTATTTGTATAAGAGTAAGAGGGCCTAGGGAGGTAGTAAAAAGAGGGGGTAAATAGAGGAGGGGATAAGCCTATTAAACTATTATAATTGTTAACGCTAGCAAGGTTAAGGTTAATATAACTTTACTATTATTTCCCACATTAAATTAAGCCTAGCTAAGCCTTTATTCCCTTTTTTATAATTAAATTAGCGGTTTCTAAAAGTATAGGGGGTATAGTATCGCGGAGTCCTATAATAAGGAATTAATAGCGTATATATACTCGATTTGCTTTTCTAGGGCCACGAAACTTTAAGATATCGAGAAAAGAGGTCTATTCCTTTTAATTATATATTAATTCGTCGTCTAGCTGCCTTTAAGTACTATATATTACCTTTTATCTTCTAAAATAAAAGGGTATCCCCCCTAGGTACTATATCTTATATATATCTATTAATTTATTGTATTCCTTATCGATATCTAAGAAGCTAAGCTCTTCGAATATATTATTAATATCGCGTATTATATAGAACTTGCTAATTTATAATAAGTCGTAATATATACTAACTTGGAATTCGATTTTATAAACCTTAAAGGGAGGGGGTTTAATAACCTTAACGTCTATACTAATAATAGAGTCTACGTTAATAAGAGAAGTTATATTCGAAGAAGGCTTAGGTATAGTATTAACTTGTTCTTTAGTCTTATTCTTAATCGAATCGGCCTTCTTCTTAATAGGTTTTCTAGTGCGTTTAGATATAGGTTTTATAAGTAGATTTAACGCGTTACTACGTTAAGACTACCTCGTCTTTTTAAGAGACTTAATACTCGAATTAAAGCGTACCCTTTTCGCAAATCGAATAAGTATATTATATCTTTAATTTGTAATTATTAGATTTATAATTAGAGTTATAGTTGTTAAGTAATTCCTTAGTATAAGTTCGAGTGGGTAGAATTTGGGCTCAAATTTTTAGTGGTGCGGGCACACGGGAAAAATCGCGAAAATAAATTTAACCCGAATACTACTATAGACCTAAGCCCGTGTATCATTCGCCGTCATCGAGCTAGCAAAATGGTCAAAACGCGAAGAACTTGTCAACGTTATCAGCGAAAGTATCCTGGTTGACTCTGTATGTGTCTGCAATCTTGGTCGATACATTCTCGTCAACCAACCCAACCAAGTTACGCTCATTGTACCTTGCTAGACTTAGACAATCCTTATCTTCAGAGTGGTATTCAATTTAAAGTAGCGGCCAGGTAAAGCTGAAAATTGTTACCGGAAAGGCAATGAGGTTGTTGTAGATTGTCACGTTGCGGGTTACTGATAACGTACCTTACAGGTACCTACCTACCCGTTGAATCGTCTCGGCGGCAGCACGGAGCGTCTGATAAGATCTTGGAAGCAACTGCAACACAGAGATGGCCTAAGTACCCGCTATATCGGCGACGTTTCGGCGCATATCATCGAAAGCGCTAGTATCCACTTGCTGACCATTGTAGTGTATTCATAGGTAAGGATGGAGATGTTATCATGGAATGTCTGAGGAATGCTCAAAATTGCTCCATAACCGAGAAACAGTTTCCACGACCAAATTAGGCCCCGACTCTCGAGTTTACTGGCAACTTGCCATTCAAAAGTGTCAGCCTCATATTCCGTGGTGCTCCCACCTGTCCTCTATTTTGACCCGGTATCATCCATCTCGAAATGTCCACGATCTCTCCAGTACCGAAAGACTATCCTCGAGAAATTATCGGCTATGCCGAGCCATGGATCGTCAGTCCTGGTAACGAGGTTGAAATCAAAGTATCATGTACTGAGCAAGAATACACGTACAGGACTGTACGTATCCTCCAGGGATGGGAGGGTGTGAAGAGCCCGCCAGCAAAACGCGAGGAAGTTGATGGAATTGTTCGAGGTACCAGAAAGGGAAGATTTCAAATCGCACCAATTGGTTCGTATGGAAAAGTAGAAAATATTGGAGTTTTTGCTACCGATCAAGGCCTGGCAATTTCCATGTATGTACAGCCATGGCTTACTGTATGTGAACATGTTCAGAGCTTGTTCTCTACTTTGGACGTCTCTACAAAGACTGGGATTGGTATTGTGCTCAATATGCAGGGATTTCTTGAGTTCTGGGTTGGAATCGGCACAGAAGTTCAAGTCATTCCCGTAGGATTTCTGGCTGCGAAGAAGAGATGGCTGAAAATTGATCTCGTGGTATCTGGAACGGCGATTGACGCCACGTTGACACCGCAATCACATGGCACGGAGCCATATGGAGAACCATTTGTGGTCAAGGCCGATTTAGGCAGCGCATTCAGTCTCTCTACAAGTACGCCTTTGATAGTGGCTGCAAGTTATAGCAAGAATGCGGAGGATCAAGAGCAAGCCTCATCTCCCACAAATAAGTACAATGGACGTATTGATACTGTTCGTATCGACGCGGTTGGTGAAGGCCAGCGAACACTTCTGGAACTTGATTTTGCTGTAGAGATGGCTAGCGACAGCATAATTGATATTTCAGGGAATGGAAGAGATGGAATACTTGTTAATGCACCAAGCCGTGCTATGAAAGGGCACAATTGGGACGGCACGGTGACCGACTGGACAAAAGCAAAGTATGGATATGGCGCTATACACTTCCACGAGGATGATCTTGATGACGCTTGCTGGGAGACTGATCTCACTATAAAACTCCCTGAGGATGCTCGGTCGGGAGTGTATGGAGTTGAGATTACAGCTGGGGGTGTTGTTGGTGACACAGTGATATTCTTTGTCAGGCCGACGCAGGCAACAACTTCAAGAGTGAGTACGAGAGCGAAGACAGAGGCATGCAATACCAATAATGGAACGTTCGCTAAATTCTCTTCAAGATAGGGGCAAAGGTTGCCGTTGTGCTTTCGACCTTCACTTACTTATCATACGCCAACGAGCACCTTTTCGATCCCAATTCACAGTTCGATATTCCAGAGGGAGTAGACAATATCGATATCTACAAAGATGAAACCTTCCACAAGATGGACCGACGAAGAGATCTTGGTCTCGCTCATTATGACGTGCACAAAGATTTCAGTGCTGTTATGTATTCCTCAGCAAAACGACCTATTCTCAATTGTCGCCCCGACTATGTCATTTGGACCAGTCATCGTCCACGGGAGCTGAGTGCTGATCTTCTAATGGTGGGCTACTTGGAGAAGTTAGGAATTCCGTATGATATTGTTACTGATCACGATTTACACACTGGTGGTGTTTCTGCTCTTTCTTCTTATACTACTGCGATTACTGGCTGTCATCCTGAGTATCCTACTCTGCAGTCGTACACAGCATGGGAAGACTTCGTCAAGCAAGGCGGCAACATGATGTATCTTGGAGGCAATGGTTTCTACTGGGTCTCTGTCACTGATGCAGATCGCCCATGGCGGTCGGAAGTTCGTCGCGGCGGACAAGGTGTTCGTACGGCGTGGCAAGAACCAGGTGAGAGAATGCATAGTCTCAATGGTCAGCTCGGAGGTCTGTGGCGAGACTACGGCAAGGCAGCCAATTACCTCTTAGGAGTGGGTTGCTGCGGTGAAGGAACTGGCGGAGGTGAGTACCAGTACCACGATCCTGCGAAACACAGAAAACACCTGCTTATACTCATCGTTTTAGGAGTCGCATATCGTCGCAAAGACAATCTGTGCAATACACAAGCTGGGCTTGTCTCGTGGATGTTCAAAGATATTCCCGAAGGGGAATTACTGGGTGAAAATTCACTGGGTGCTCTTGGAGGAGGTGCTAGCGCCGACGAGATCGATCGGATGGATTTCACATATGGTAGTCCATCAAATATTGTTGTTGTGGCCTCTAGTATTGGGCATCCCGACCAATTCGGTCTCTTCCCCGAAGATGTCGGCTTTCCCATGATGAAAACCCTTGGAACCCAAACGGATCTCATCCGTTCTGACATGACCTATTATGAGACAGCCGGCGGTGGTGCTGTTTTCTCGGTAGGCAGTATAAGCTGGTATTGTGCGCTTGGTTGGGATAATTACAACAACAATATTGCGCTGTTGACTCGCAATGTATTATTGGAGTTCCTGAAAGGTAAAAGGCAATAGATGCATAGATATTTTCAGGATCAGAACTTTGTTCAGCGTGATAACTGTTTCTCAAGTAATACTAAGACGTATTCCAACCGTTGGTACTATTTTAACGAGTAAGCAAGTCGCAGTTATTCCACATTTCCCCCTAGACAGTAAGAAATATACTTGGTGATTACGCCTAGCCTATTGGCTGTGCATTCAGCGTGTACATAATGGGACATTTTTCATGTCAGTACAACTATCCCTTAGCAATGATCGTTAAACATCCGGAACTTTTGAGGACATCAAAGTTCGTTCATGTAGCTACCGTCGCCAATCTCAGGCTTACCAATGAGTCTAACACTATAGAAACAAACATGTTTTACTAGCTTAATATCTACAGTACATCATTTCACTCACATGTCTTCCAGAATATGTAAGATTCGGCGAAATCGGTGGAGCAGCTTTTGACACGGAAATCGTTTTGGTTATCAATGAGATGTCGATTATTTGCTTTTATTTTTATTGTCATAGACCACATGTTATCTTATATAAAACGAGCAACATGATCATGACGTCCTCTTCTGACAAGTGTTTTCATCCAAGATCCTAAATATTTGAAGCAAAGAAGACCTTTAATCGTATCTGTATGAAACAATTATATCATGGTCAGTTGCTTTTGATCTCATTATCTCTATCATCACTCTTATGTGCAACTCGCTTGCCAGCTTCAGGATCGATGGCGGCTCGAGGATCTTTGAAATCAACCCAGCCCAACATTGGCTTAAACATGGCCAAAACTCAGCTAAGCCCTAAAGACAGGAAGAGAGCACATACCTCACTAACATCATATCCAAGTATCTTTTGCACTCGTACCGGCAACTTCCTCGCGATCTCTGGCGGAACTGCAAGATATTGATTTTCCTCCTGTCGAAGCCAGCCACGCGTCATGAAGCAGCTGAAGAGCAGTCTTTCCTCATTTTCTGTGGTATTGGCGCTACCTCCGTGGTAACAACTGGATAGCATAATAAATCCGTCTCCCATATTCAACTCTGCGTATCTCGCAAATGCCTCATCCGAAGGTTGTTCTGTTGCCTCGAGATGACTTCCTGGGATAAACCTTGTTGCACCATTGGCCTTTGTTGTTTTGGTGCCTGCAACAAAGAACCCAACCCCGTATTCACGCGAATTCGTTCGTGGATAAACATCAACACGAGGGCGGTCAGCATAATGGATATCGTCGTCCCGGTGTAGCGGCTGGTCAAAGCTATCGCCAGGCCTTACGGAGAATGCAATGGTATTGTTGACCTGGGGAGGGGAGACATTGAGGGTGTTGCGATCTCCATACCACGGGTAGCTTTTCGTAGTAAGAAACTCCTCACAGACTGCTTGATAGAGCTCATTTCCTATGATATCTGTGGCGGCAGTTGGTGACTTGGCACATAGACCGAAAGCACGACGAGTTGTTGGAGGAAAGAAGTCGTTGCCCGCTGTCCAAGGAAGATCCGCTTCAATATGAGGCCGCAGGTCTTTCTCTATTTGACAGACCTGAGTCGGGGTGAGAGCACCACGGATGATTACGCCGCCAACTTTCCGGAGGCCTTCAACGACATCGAAACAGTCGCTGTCTTTGCTGAATTCGGGAATCACGAATTCTTTACGGGGAGGATACACAATCTGATGAGCGGCCCGAAGGCGGTCATACGAAATGAAGGCGTTGTCATGTTTGATGGTTGGCGGAAGTTGAACATTGTTCCTGTGAGTGGTCCTTTTCTCCGGGAGGAGATAGTGGACTGATACAGGCTCGAGGCCTGTTTGTGTCGTAACTTGCATGATGGACGTAAGTCTTCCACTGCACTGAATAATCTGCTGTGATAGTGATAAGATATGGATTGTTCCACACGTCGATGCAACATGAGTCAAAGAGGCGCCTTCTTATCATGACCTACTACCGCCTCAATGTTGGGCCATAGTGGTCTCGTCAATCATGAAAAGCGAATGAGAAGCAATTTGATGTAGCTGCATATTTCAAATAACGGGGAACGCAAGGTTGAATCAGGTAGTCAACACCCGAAGGTTGTTCATACAGGAAATTGGCTTGAAGATCTGTCGCCGCGCTGGCTCCGTTGTAGGTCCGAAACTTTGATTAAACCCTCGCTAATCAAGTCGCGGCGACACAATCTAAGACACTAACAACCTCAGACCCACAAGGCTTATCGCAGACAGTGCTATGGCCTACATGCGGGCATCACCAATATGTGTTTCATTTCAAAATCTCATTTGTGGCCCTTCAAGTGTATATATAAAGTGATATCGATAACTCACCTCTGACTTATCATTTAAGGTCATACAACATCAACCATCCATTATCCTTACCTACCATATTTCACAAAACATGGCAATTCTCAAAGGAAAGCTACGGCTTAATAGGCCATACAACCAGAACTTCATCATGGGTTGTATTCTGGCCTGTCTTCCTGGTATCTACCTCGCCTTGACTGGCCTTGGAGCCGGAGGTGGTAACCCTGCGTCTCAACACGTCGCTTCGATTACCAACTCGTAAGTTTTTGATGATCAGGTTTTGTAACAGGCAACTAACTTTATCGAAAAATCCAGTATTCTCTATGGCTTGTTCACCTTTTTTGGGTGGTGTTCTGGAACAATACTCAACTATTTGGGACCAAAGATTACGATTTGCATCGGTGGACTGGGTTACCCGTCAGTATCCTGCTTGGAGAAGCATAACTTATGGAACTGATATTGAGATAGTTTGTTTGCTGGTACGAACTGGGCCTTTGGTAAAGGCGCACCGGCGGCGGTCCCTCTTTTTGGTAAATCCCCGACGTTGAGAAGTCTTTGGTCAATTTTGACGCACTTTAGGGGGCGCATTCCTGGGTTTCTCGGCGGGTCTGCTATGGACTGGCGCTGGATTCATTTCCTTTGCCTACGGAGAAGAGTGGGACAAGGGAAAGGTAAGATATGTTCGGATGGAACGACAAAAAAAGCTCTCCATCATACTCAGATGTAGCTCTGTGTTAACACTTAAAAGTACATCACACAACAATGGTCACTCTCCTCCGTTGGTGGAACCATTGGAGCTTTAATTGCATTCGCTGTCAATGTCCATCAAACAGATACCAGCGGAGTGTCTTCAGCGGTGTATATTGTATTTATAGTCATAATGTGCAGGTGAGTAAACTCCGCTCCCCATAAACCCCCTCTTCAAACCCCACCCTCCCATAACCATTACAGAATCAATGACTGAAGAGTTCCACAGCGCTATTGTCGCAACAGCCTTCTTGATCGTAGACCCAAGAGATGTTGTTCGAGATGACGGGCGTCACATTGCCATTTTCAAAAAGCCCACAGTGGCGACAGAGATAAAAGGGGTCTTGTCTGTGGCGACCGACCCCAAAATAATCATCCTTCTACCAGCTATGTTTGCCGCCGAAATGTGCCTCGCACCTGTTAGCAGTATCAATGGTAGGCACCATTCCTTACACCCAGATAACAATGACACTGACAGAGTAAATACAGGGTACTACTTCAACCTTCGAACCCGCTCGCTCAACAATTTGCTATTCAACTTCATCATGATCCCTGCTCCGCTTTGCTTCTCTTATGTCATGGACACTCCAAGGCTTGGCTCGCGACGTAATCGCGGATTCGCAGCGGTTAGTATATTAGGGGCCATTACCATCGGCGCCTTGGTCGGACTTCTTGGCTGGATAATCACAGAAAATGTTGATCGTCATAACACACCCCCAGGAGTCGATTGGTCTGACTCCGGCTTTGCTGGTGGATTTATCCTCTACGTGCTCTTTGGCATTGTAGATTCTTGTTTTCAGATCATTGTACAATGGGTACTCGCCTCCCTAAGCAACGACCCTGTCTTGTGCGCACGATATGCAGGGACCTTCAAAGGCACAGTAAGCCTGGGGATGTGTATTGCTTTCACCTTGGACGCCCAGACCGTGAGTTACAAAACACAAGTAATCATCCAACTTGTCATATACGCCGTGGCGTTGTGCTCCATGTACTATGTTCTTTTCTATTACGTTCAAGATACGAATTACTTCATGGAGGAGAATGTCATTGTTCCTGTTGAGGTGGAGCAGAAGGCAGTGCTCTTCGGAACTGTCGACGAAGAAGTTGTAGCCAAGGAACATCTTAAAGAGGAGATTGCTGCACACAGCAAGTCGGCAGAAGCAGCTGATCTTGAGATTAGCATCTAGGAAATCAGGTCTCCAGACAGTTATAGGTTTAGCCTTAGAAGTAAGTAAACGTAAAGCTTAGCACGGGAGGAAACCATACAGTCCAATATACACAGTCTCAGTGCGGGCTCTTAAGACCCATGAACAATACCACTGTCGATTTTATCTTTTGCGCAGCTGTAGCCTCTCTTGATTACTCTATCTCTTCTGCAGCTTCAGTGTCAAGTCCAGAAACCGCTTCATAACAATCTCTGCCTGTTCATTTTCAAAGAAAATCCCAGCAAGTCTTTCCATTTTCCAAAAAATCTTCAGCGAAATCATGAATAAGTCATAAACTGATAGAAGTATCGAGAATCTATGCAACTACGTTTAGTTGCAAGTGCACGTAATATAACCTCCTATCCTGGTCGTTAGAGCTTAATCATCTGTAACACGTCCTCGAGATACACACTCCAGGATATATGTGGGGCACATAGAGAGAAGATTTAGCAATCTCAACGAAAAGCAGAGCCATGAATGATTTTTGCCATCTCACGTGATCTTCTGCCACTCCTTTTTCCCACGCAGTAAGGCCAAAACATCCCTTTTGGTTCTAGCATCTGCAGCGCTTAGCCTACCCCGCCTACCCCGCATCCATCAAATCTTGAATATCAAGACAATTGAGTTCAAATCTTTTCCATACTAACGGCCGACAAGTTGAAATCATTGGAAATGAGAACTTACGTATACCAACAACGAAATATTATAGTCTAATGACAACAAGCTATGCCAAACTCGGGTGATGGGCCTGTTGCGCGACAAATTCTGCGACGGTTCAAAACAGGTGTGTGAGATCTATGAGTCCCACTTTGAAAATTCGCTATTGATCTTCGCGATGAGGTTAGACTAACTCTATAATACAGGATGGTGAGTTTTACGCTCTTTGAGGCTCCATGGAGATGGTCTTCTGTGCCTGAGTCCGTTGCGCTAAGCTATAAAAGTATCACGTGTCGAAAGCGACATATGAAATGTGAGCTCTGTACGCATCTTACTTCAAACTAGGCTAATCTTCATATAGGCGACGAGCGCAAACCGCAATGTCAACATTGTGATATAAGTCATCGTGACTGCTTCTATGAGTCTACTCATAAGTCTACTCAACGTGGAGAGGGATTCGGTGCTCCTTACGCATTTCACTTCTCCGAAGATCATGTTTGGCTGGAAACGCCGACAGAAGGTAAACCATAAACAGCTATGCCGTAGGATTTATCAGTCATTCTTACATCATCAGTCATCTTCGTGCACGAAGTCAACTCTTATAGTGAGGAGAATAACACTCTTAAAACGACGCAAGTCGTGGCCGCAACAACTCCAGCTGTAATCTCTGAAGAAAGTACCTCAGATGAGCCATTTTCTCCAAATGGTAAAACCTTTGCTATCTTATATGCTTCTTTGCTGAAACAAATTAGGCGATCAACAAGACTCGCCTAGTAGTCTCATGTTAGAGACCCCGAGCATTGGAAGTTTGAGACGAAACTTACAACGAGATTTAAATCAAATGACAGCCAATTGGAATTCGCCATACTCTGTCACAAGCGATAGCAGTGTGAACATTGACAGCTCAACAAACTTCATAATAGCCAAGAAAGCATCAGGCTTGTCTATATACTCACAAGGACCACGGGAGCCACTGAGCGACGTGAAGGCTACACGTCTTCTCCAACACTACATAGATCATCTTGCTGCCTGGGTATGAACTGAGAAATATCTAGACTTCGGGCTCAACTGATGGTTTCCAGCTTGACATCAATGATCCGGAGTCTCACTTCGCTACTTTCGTACCTCATCTCGCCCTCAGATGCCCCATCCTCTTGCACGCCATCCTCGCATTCTCCGCCAGCCATCTCAGTCGGCAAGGCGGATCTTCTGCCGCGCTAGACGCTGTGAAGTATCATGATGAATGCGTTAAAGGTCTAATCCAGGCTCTGGAGGATCCAGCAACGGCTATGGATAATATTTTACCACTTTCGACAGTCATCTTGCGAATGTACGAGATGTTGAGCTTCGAGAGAGATCATGAGCGGCATTTGCGGGGCTGCTCATCCCTCTTCACGCACAACCGAAGCAACGTTGAGTTTCGAGCGATGAAGCGGACTGCCTTCTGGACATATGTCCGCGAGGAGATCTTAGTGGCTCTTCCAAATAGCAAGCCAACGAATCTTCACCCCAGCAGCTGGAAGGCGGATATTCGCTGGGAAACCGATGATGACTATGTCCGCACGAATCAAATGACTTGGTTGACTGCCGAAGTCGTTGACTTCTGTTTCGGTAAGAGAGACATCGAAGTCGACGAACGGAACTGGTATGACTTGCAAGGTGGGATCGAGCTCTGGAAGCAGACTTTGCCCGAGACCTTTCAACCTCTGTACATTATCAAGGACAGCAGGCCTTTTCAGGAAATTCATTACGTCTCTTCTTGGCATGGTAATTGGACTTGTTTGCCCAATTTTAGAAGCTCATGCTGATCGTGTTTCAGTTGTCGGAATGCAGTTTTATCATTTAGCCAAGGTACTACTGGCCCTGTACAACCCGCATCATGCCAATGGCATAGACTATCTACACTTAGCAAGATCGATAGAGGTACGCAAAAGCCAGCCTGTTTTGTTGCTACTGTGACGATTTGTAACTTTTACTGATCCATGTTACCTTCTCTTCAGGCTGAAATACGGAGTCATACCATCGAATTGTGTGGCATTATCAAAGCACTGGGGAACAAACATCCAGGAGCACTTGTGAATGCAGTAGCACCGCTCATAGTCTGTTAGATCTTCCCCCCATTTTCCGGCTCTCTCTTCTCCTAATTGAACCAGTATGTCTGACAAGATTCAGGTGGACGGACATTAAAAGACCTAGATGAGCAAATGGAGCTGCTGAGGCTGCTCCGACAAATCGAGCAGAGCACGGCATGGTCAACGGAGCATGCGATCCAAGCACTTCAAGAAGCATGGGGCTTGGAATTTTGTACGTAGATGAGGAGATATATGCATTTATATATATTAGAATCATACTCCCTGTGCATCTCCGAAGCAAACGAGGCCATACATGCAGCTCCTATCTAGTCAGCAGCCAGAGCAAGATGCGTGAATCCCACACTTTTGCCGCGAAGGCCCTTTGCATGAATGATCTGGTCATCTCCGGGGATGACATCAATACAGTTATCGTCCATGATAATGTCATCGTCGACATCAAACACGACACCTTTCACTGGTAGAGGCGACGAAACATGTATGTAGTCCAATTTCACCGTTACCCTGACGCTTGGCTTTGGGAGGTCCAGATGCCGCAGGGGCTGCGGCCAGTCGACGAATCGCGCAAGGACCGTATCCCCCCTCATGATGCGCGCCAAGAAGACCGTCGTCGTCGCCGTGGCCTCGTCGAGCAACAAGTCATCGAACAGCTCCGTCGATTGATTCCGAAGCAAAACCATATCCTGCCTCTTCTCCCAGACAGTCTTCCCCGTATACACGTCGACAGCTTGGATCCGCAGTTCCGCCTTCTCATCCACGTTGGTGAAATTCGACCCCCAGATCTGCAGTCTTGTCTCTTTGCGGATGTGGACTTGTGTGAACTCGTCCGCTCGCGACGTCTCTAACTCCACGCGAGCAACGCCGACGACGAGGGGGGCAATGGCACGCTTAATGGAGTAGTAGGCGTACTTCGGACGGAGGTTGAAATCGATCAAGGACCAGCTTATGCAGGGCCAGGCATCGTTGAATTGCCAGACGATGGCTCCAGCGCACTCCTCGTTGCCAGGTCCCTTCCAGAGTCGCCGCCAGCCCGCAAAGGCGTACTGCATGGCTTCGGCTTGGACGAGCATCGATGCGTAGGCGTATTGGGACATCTTGTAGCCGTGCTTGAAGTTTTCGACTAGATATAGGGCAATGGTCCGGTTGTCGCGGGCCCATGTTGACTTAGAGGATGATTTCTGATGCGCGTCCATGATCTTCGATTGTGGGTGGCATTCTTTGGGATCAGTGGTGAATTCTAGGACAGTTTTGTATGTTGGATATGCCTTGAGGCCGAACTCGGATACGAAGCGTCCAGCGAGCTCGGGATAGCGTTGGTAAGGGTATTGCTTTGATGCTTTCATCCATACATCCCATGCGTGAGTGTCTCCAACCGTGGTATCGTTACTGGGATTCCCACCCCATGGACTTCCGGGGTGGTAGGGTATGCTGGGTGATAATTTGGCACAGATGGCTGGTAGGGTCTTATCGTATATGATACGGGCTGGCCAGTTGCTCTTGAGCCAATTCTTGGGATCGAGGTCGCTGGCATCATAGCCCCCTTGGGAATAAGCATCTGCGAACATGTGATCCTCGTTGTTGCCGCACCAGAGTGCCATGGATGGATGATGGCGTAGACGCTTGATATTGCACATTGCTTCAGCCTCAAAATTGCTCTGGAACTGGTGTGTAACTGGATAGCTACCGCAAGCAAGCATGAAATCCTGCCAGACTAGAATGCCGAACTCGTCGCAGGCGTCGTAGAAGGAGTTGTCCTCATAGATCCCTCCTCCCCAGACACGAATCATATTCTGATTGCCCTCAGCAGCTAAATGCACCAATGTCCTATACTTCTTTGTCGTTATTCGTGGTAGAAACATATCCGCTGGGATCCAATTTGATCCCCGGCAGAATATTGGGATGTTATTGACTTGAAAGAAAAAGGTTTTTCCTGGTGCTCTCTCCAGTGGCCTCTGGATAAGTTCTAATTTCCGTATGCCAAGACGTTTCGTCGAACTGCAGAGCACATCTCCGGCTGGTGAGAGTATGTGTACCTTCAAGGTATAAAGCGGTTGAGCTCCATTTCCAACTGGGAACCAGAGTTGTGGCGACTCGACTTCAAAATTTGTTGTAGCTAGGGTGACTGCACCCTGTATTTTCTCCGCGTTGAGGAATCCATCTGGACCAAAGAGCTCAAACTTAACTTTGTCGGAATAGGAGCCACCTATTATTTCCGCCCTTGCGGAGATGTTTGCGAACGACAAAGAATCTGATAGCTCAACCTCGAACCAAAGATCCGCCACTTTAGCTGTAAATACTTCGAGGTATATAGGTCTCCAAGGGCCGCAAGTGAGCATCGTAGGTCCCCTGTTACTGTTAGTACCCCCATCACCTAGTGAGATTTGATCTCAGTACGACTTACCAGTCCCATCCATACGAGTACGGCGCTTTCCTAACTTGCAACCTAGATTGATCACCATTATGACAGAATAAAGGCTTGGTCGACGCCATCTTTTCCATTTTTCTGCCATTCAAGAACGTAGACTCAAATCGGATCTCAAGTTCATTCTCTTCTTCAATTAACTTGCTGATATTAACGCGGTATTCAAGATACATGTTATCTGTCTTCTGGATCTCCTTAAAGTTCACGAGAATGGTAGAATGGGTATCGAGGCCTTCAAAAACGAGCTCAAAATTCAAGTCATGGGACCTGACTCTAGGCCTAGAAAATTTCGTGGAGTAAGTCCATGCCTCCTCTCCTACCCATTGCACCTTCGGCTCATTTGCGTCCAGGAACGGATCAACGATCTTCCCATGATGGATGAGGTCTTGGTAGATTGTCGTGGGAAATTGGGAGACGGGTAGAGCAGCATCCTCACTGCCGCTGTTATTGGTCTTCTTGAACGTCCAGCCTGTCGAGATGGGTATCCTCTTGAAGGCCAAGACCGCTTCAGGAGGGTTAATCATGCTGAGTTCACTGAGTGTGCAACTCTTCTACCTTAAGATCATTTATATACTATACATGAAACGAGAACGCAATTCTTCTGCTCCGTTGGCTCGATCGACTTCATTGTTCACTCATTATCGAGTATCAATATGTGTGTACTCGAGAACAGAATATGCTGGGGAGGGGGAGCTCGCTTATCGTTCGCCGATCTATTCACATGTCATCCAAGTTCTATCCTGCCCGGCTACGACCAAAAGAAGACATGTATCCGGGTTGTGAGCAGAGTCGCCGCGTAAAGATGGTAAGGACAGAATCGAAGAATTGAGGCCAGCTCTTCTAAATTTTCGTTACGTAGAGAAAGAGGCTAGAGATAAACTCCAGTACCTCGGATCGGTGCAGAGGAATGTCTTAAGGCACGCTGTAGATTGACTTAGTCCCTTAAGTCGTCACTCTATCATCCTAAAGAAATAGTATGTTTCAATCACGGCTCTACTCGTTGACATGATACTCGAGAATAACCACACTCATTCCTCACTCTTTCATGTCTCGAGCACTTCGATGTAAGCTATAGAACATGGAGCTAAGCTTCTCAATCAGAAGTCGGCTATCTGTGTTGCCTGACCACAGATTCTGACTTCGACTTTCAGCCGGTTGCCTATCATAGGAGAGAAGTAGATAAAGGCGCTGATTAGATTCTATATCTGAGAGAGATAACCGATATCAGCTGACTTCTCGGCTAAGTGTCCCAAACTGATTGACTGCCACCCCATGGCTCCCATCAAGGTTATTCCTCACTAAGAGCCACCTCGCTAAAGAATCCCAATTCGCACGAATAGCCGGTAAGCCCTTTTTTCTTTTTGAATCTAACCAAATGAAGTATGCTATCTTCACCCTACTACTGAACTGCTGAAGCACCTTTGCCCCTTAATAATTTGCTACCGTCAAACCGATGCTATTATTGTACATAATCTCTGTAATCCTAGCAGCCGGAAACTATTACAAAACAAGAGTAAATGACCTCTAGCGGGACCTACATCTGTTTGCGCCACCCCGACTGGCTCATTGTGCCCGAAAGAGCTTGAACAGAGCTATCTTTTTCTCTCTCGAAGGGTAGTGGTTTGATATTTGATTATGTTATCACTGTATCCAGAGACAGAGTACTCCAATAGTGCTTTTACAGCACCAGGGAGCAAGAAGTCATTTAGCCGTAACTTGTGGACCCATTGCTTCCATGTAAGTTGGTCTGAATTGGTAGAGGGTTAGGTAGTACTCCACTGGCACAAATGTCCATTTGTTTTCCCTGCAAACCCAAGCTTCTCTCTTGTCCCCTTAAATTCTCTATTCGTCCCTTATTATACAGGAACCAAACGACCTTTAATTCCCAACAGAGTAGAGAAGAAAGAAAAGAAAGATCCTTTAAGTGCTTCTTTATAAGAAAAGCAAACAAAACAAAGAACAACAAGAAAGCAATGGCGCCGCCAGAGTATGATGACTCCGGACGAACAGATCTGATCTACACCAACGACTATATGCGTGTGCGCGCAGTGCCTACCAAGCACACGTCGACATATATCTTCGCTCACGCCAAGGGTCTGAATGGGCGACAATGGCCACCGCTTGTCGATGCGCTGCGACCCCTCGGAGGCTGTGACCACGTTTCTTGGATCTTTCCCTTCCTTGATTTCCCAGAGGGGGCGACGGATGGGAGCCACATTGAGAAGGCCGCTGCGCTGGTGCGCAAAATCGTTACTGAGGAGATTGAGAAGGGGATCCCCGCCGAGCGCATTGCCGTTGGAGGCATTACCGAAGGGTTCGAGGTTGGCTTGCTCGCTGCAGCCAAGGAAGGCACCAAATTGGCGGGCATCATTGGTGTGACCGAAGTTCTGGAGTATACCAAGGATATTGTATCCGTTCCGAAGACAGCGAATGCGGAAACGCCCGTCTACGTGATCCTACATACTGAGAAGAAAATCGATCCTACATTCGATGCCGGATTGAAAGAGATCGGATTTCCAATTGGCTTGCTGCGTCTTCATAGCAAAGCGACGATTGCCAATGGTCATTCGCTGTCAGGTTTAGTACGTTTTGTTTCTACCTTTCGTCCCAGTTTTGGAAAGAGTTTGCTTCTAATACTCCGGGTAATAGGATTGCAAAGGCCTTGATACCTTCCTAAAGGCCTGCTTGCCTGTTTAACCATATGCAGTAGATGGACTTTGAAATTTTGTGAGATGAGCTTAATAGAATTTTAGCATTGATATTTTTTATAGAGCTTTATCGAAAGTCCTTGAACCATTGATACAAGAAAAGCTACTGAGAGAGTCATTCCGAGTAATATTGCAACGGTAATTGTTTAAAGGCTCGCACAAAGAGGTACAATCCTGCTTATTTTCTAAGAGAAATACTATGCTTATTTTGAAAGAAGTACTAATGAAAGTCATATAATAAGATCTTGCCACATTAAGTCAAAAGTGGCCAACCAATATAACAACTGTGTTTACCTCCTGAACGTATATTCCAGATATTTAAGAGGGGGTTTTTTCCCCTCTAGGCGAGGATGAGCTCTTTATATATAGCAGCCAGATTGTTCAACGCTTTCTACAAGCCAGCTCTCGTCTCTGCCTCATCTTATCTTTTCAGGACTTCGACTTTACCTTTATCCAACGGTAGCTAATATGGCTCGTCAACAAATCGCTTTAATGCGAATTTCTCAGCTAAGAAACTTTTTCGTTAACGACAGTCTTAGGAATAATAAAAGTATTAGTACTATCTAGGTCGAATGTAGGTGTAGCTATCTTCCACCGCTTTCGGTCATTGCGTGACGTTATCTTTAGTTACACAGACCGGACCATCGTTAATTCTGGTAAGCGCTGTATGTTTTATTTCTAAGTATGCTTGTTTTGTAGGGCATCTCTGCTCCTCGTTATAGAGGGGTTGGGAAATGACATTCCTTGTAATAAAAAGATGGTCGTTAATGTTTTTCATATATATGGAGTTACTCAAAGAGTGTCTTGTCTCAAGTATTAAGAGCTATTAACTCTGACTTCAAACCAAAACCCAACTAACAGGAGTCATGTCGTCATTACCAGGTGGCGAATAATCATTCCCCGAGGACATACAGAGACAAGAGGAATCACTCAGAAACGCTCAAATGTACGCAATCATCAACGTTCTGCTCTCCTTGCTCGACGCATGTCCTAGAGCGCCTCAACATGTTCCAACTGAACATTCTTCTCGGTAATCACTGGGGCTTCAGCTGTTTCCTCGCCTTCGTGGAGGACCTGCTTGTCGAGCAGGTCATTCTTGACGGCATTCTTCCCGTCAAAAACAACGCTGACCTCCTCCAAGGTGATCTTGGCCGTCTCGGGATACGTGAAATAGACGACAGCGAACTGGAGCGCGATGGTACAGTTGAACACGAGGTAGTACTTCCAGCTGATGGCCTTCAACGCGACGGGGTTGAGATAATTGAAGCCAGTAATAGTTGCTTGTACCAGCAAGTTTTGCGAGCAGATGAGCTTCGGTCTGACATCGTAGCTCATGACCTCGACAGTGTATCCGGTTAGAATGCCGTTCCAGGTGGTTGCATAGAAGGCGTTGAAGATGAAGATGAAGGCAATCACGGCATCCCCGGCGCCTTTGATCCCCCTTTCGACGTAGATGGCGTTGCAGATTGTCCATGGCATGAATCCTGCGAACAACATGCCCGTGAGGGAGACGAGCATCATCGGGGGGTTAGGGTTAGGGTTAGGGTTAGGGTTAGGGTTAGGGTTAGGGTTAGGGTTAGGGTTAGGGTTAGGGTTAGGGTTAGGGTTAGGGTTAGGG